>NQII01007196.1:0-94236 GCA_002778355.1 Clitarchus hookeri
TGTTGTCACAAAAGTACTTAATGTTAAAGTAACATTAATAGCTTGGCAGTATATTACATTAACAGCAACATTAGTTACTGATGGCTGACAGATAAGAAACAATTAATGTTTTAGTAACATTAACACTGTTGCCGCAACATTAGTCATTCTTCTGTGCACGTAGGATTTTTGAGGAGATTTGCGATGTTAACGGGCGTGGTCGGTAGAATTTTCACAGTTGCTAGGCGGGTCGGAAAATGGCTGACGGATGGAAAGTCACGTACAATGAGACGCCCATCTCACTCTACCAGTCTGAAAATGACATTTTCGGCTGTGTTGAAGTCCTCCTAAGGCATGATCTGTTGAAATCTGTATTCGGCCCATATTCGGAAGTGTTATGTGTTTTCGTATGTAAACAGATTCTGCACTCGTGAAATCATGTTTTTTTTAACACTTTAAAATGTGGTGCAGGGACCAGACCGGTGAGCCCCTTGATGTGTTAACACGCCTCACGTCTCTGACGCGCAGAGACCGATTTAAAGTTATATTCGGATGGCCGTAAATTCCTTTTATAATGTGTGATATGTCTCGAAAGTCATCACCCACCCTTTTCCGAGCACTTCATTTGAAAGTATGCAACTGCTATCGGAAACGAGGCGAACGTGCAGTACACTACATTGTCTGTGACGTAGTGTGACCAGCTCATGTGTCATTTGATTGTATTAATAAATTAGTATTTTGACATCCTGTCGGGAAGTATCGACTTCGATTTGCACCACAACATACAATGGGGTCACTTAGTCATAATCAATGGTTGGTAGGTTTTATCATGTGCCTTCCATTTCATTTCATTAACTATAATATCACGTCCTTCATTTTGTTAAAGTGCCTACATAACTTTGTCATTGCTACGGCTCGCCCACAAATTTTTTAGGATNATTGCTACGGCTCGCCCACAAATTTTTTAGGATGCCAAAAGCAATATGGATTTTTTAAATAAATTATAATTTTTACGAGTATTCTAGCGTCAAGCCACGTTACGTGCGAACCGCTGGGGCTCCATTGCAGACGACGAATTACCACCTGGTGATGTCAGTACCACAGTTATATTCTGTTAACAGCGATAAATGTACATAACAAAAATTAAGCAAACAACCTTATAGGCAACAACCTTTTTTTAATGTTGAAGGTGTCACATTCTCCGATGCCTTGGAGACTGCGGTGACGATGCAGCCTGGCTTCCATCGCCACGTGCCAGGTTCGAGTCCGGGCGGGGCCAATCTCGGATTTTCGTCACGTGACGTGCATATGCAGTGCATATACAGCAGGTTTTCCCGGATATTTCATTACAAAATATATAACTAAAAAAGCGAATACATTCTCGTAGTAGTCACTGTGGCACAGCTGTCAACACGGCTCATCATGGATCACACACGTTACCTATTGTTTGAGGGTTTTTCTCGGCGTACAACCATTTCTCTCACCATTGCCGTCTCTCAAAGTAATAACATTTCGTCAAATTTTACATTACATCATTCTCGTTGGTACTGCTGCCGCATGTTNTATTTCATTACAAAATATATAACTAAAAAAGCGAATACATTCTCGTAGTAGTCACTGTGGCACAGCTGTCAACACTGCTCATCATGGATCACACACGTTACCTATTGTTTGAGGGTTTTTCTCGGCGTACAACCATTTCTCTCACCGTTGCCGTCTCTCAAAGTAATAACATTTCGTCAAATTTTACATTACATCATTCTCGTTGGTACTGCTGCCGCATGTTATCCACAAAACATTTTTTTTTTTCTTCAGCCATCCGCCGGACCACGGGCATATGTATATCTCTATCAGTAAAATAAAAATCTCAGATGCTGAAATCCAAATTGAGTTCACATACGCCTTCCGTAATGTTACATGCGTGAGCGAAAAAAATAATAAATGTTTGTACTACCCAATCGTATTATGCTTCCCCTCCAGATGGGAATCACCGTGTCTACGACACTGGTATGTGTACATATGTTACAAAACGCGACCCCCCCCCCCAGTGCCTGTTACGTACGGAAGAGACAGTCATATGTAAAATGGACTGCGAAACACATCGTGACGGCTACGAGACACCATCCCACCGAAATGTGTAATACTTATTGCGGGATAAACTTTGCGTGCGAAAATGGCAAATCGCTCTTTGGTCGGCAAAGTGACAGCCTGAAAATATATCTCGAAACCTGTACTGGTTCTGCATGACATATTGATGTGAAGAGTGCTCNTCACAGGTTTCGAGGAGCTACTAAGCTCCCGGCACGACCTACCCTCGCCAATTTTTATTGGCTGTTTAGTCGCTAAAGCCTCTATGCCACGATAAAATGTTCCGTACATGCTCGAGCGGAAGCTTCAACCAGACCTGTTACCTGAGCCTGTATGCAAGCAGTTATGAAGGGTCTTTGCTTATACTGTACTTTATTGTACTTTGCTCCCGTGTCGTGTAACACTATCTCCGTGCAGCACTCGGCAGCTAACTACGCTGGAATATTACATCACTAGCACAGCCCTGCCTGGGAATACATTTTTTAAAAATATGCTTTGTCCTCGTGTTACTTCACATCAAGGGTTATATATTTTACGTTAAAATGCAGTAGGCAGGCTTTGCGTACCCGGAGTCGTTTTATATAGTTTTTTTTTTTGGGACACGAATCACTGTCTTACCCCAAAGAGAGAGACTTTGAGGGATGGGACTGTAATTATTTTCCGAAATAATCTCGTCTAAAAGGACGGTGATTTTTTTGAAGACGTGCAATGTGCATGGGCACATACCGTTCTGTAAGCAATTTTCTTATGCTTATTATATATCGTACATAGGACGAGCAGGCGTGTGCGGTGCTAACTGCAGTGCATGCAGCGCTAAGTGCGGTGATTGTGGTGCACACGGTACCGATTGTGGAGCATGTAGAGCGATTGTGGAGCATGTGGAGCGATTGTGGAGCATGTGGAGCGATTGTGGAGGATGTGGAGCGATTGTGGAGCATGTTGAGCGATTGTGGTGCTGATTGTGGTGCGTGTGGCACTGATTGTGAAGTTGATGGAAAGATTGCAATATTGATGGAAATGTTGATGGGAAGATTGTGAGATTGGTGGCAAGATTGGGAGATTGATGGTAAGAGTGAACTGTAAATGTAGAAACATCCGCATATTTCCGCAATACTCTGTGTACAATTTCGGTATAAATTAAAAAATTAATAATTTATTTATTAATTAAAAAAGAGCATTGTTAAAATGAATAATAAATATATATTTTTGATTTGATCTACCCTACGCTTATAAAACCAATATGGCCACTACTGTTTTGCCCTCGAAAAGAAGCCCCCCCCCCCAAACCCTTACAATTGATCGTTTTTGTAAATGCGGGGCTTCTTTATGCACATGGTGGGGGGGGCGGTGATTTTTAAGGGGAAAAAATTAAATTTTGAGGGAAAAGGGGAAATTGTGTGGAAAAAAGGGCAATTTTAAGGGAAAATGGTCGATTTGAATGGGAAAACGGAAAATTTTGAGGGGGAAAGGGAAATTTTTCCCGGTGCCTGGTGACAGTGCCCCGTGCCCTTGTCCCCGAACCATCAAAATATATCTACTTATGAAGTAAATAAATTGTGTTATTGGGATGGCTGAAATTTGTGGGTTTTCCTGCATTCTCTGAAGTAAGTAAAATGCCAGCTCAAAAAGCGACATGCTTGGTACTGTTACAGTTAAAGTAAGGTTATTTATATTAAAATTTCTCAGCATTACTTAGGGCTATAAGTAACTGTAAATAATTACAGGGAGCGTGTTTTTGAGGTTAAGATTTACTTTTGTTTGCATTCAGTTGCAGAAGTGTAACCATGCGAACATGTTCACTTTGGTAACCATTTAAGAGGCCCGCATACCTGGAGCTATATTCCGCGTTTGAAGCCGAGAAGCGCGGAAGCTATAAGGACGACGCTACCACGCGCATCAAGTGCGCCATCGCCGCTACGCGCAAGGCTCTGAATCGGTGTGCAGTGTTATCTTTACGTGCTGCGTGTAACTTTGGGTAAGGGCACTTGTTTTTCGCGAAAAGATTTACACGCAGGCTACACTTCTATAACCAATGTGTATATTTGCTTCTTTACTTTGGTTATTGGCCACGTACGTTTGTGTGAGCGACATTTCCCTACACTACTGATGGGTCGTTAGTTAAGTTTTTCCGACGCTAGACTTCCGTAATTCGCGGCTATATACAACTATATTCAATAGAAGGCAGGGAATTTTTTTCTAAGGTGGATTTATAAACTGTGAACCAATTATTACCAACTAGTTTAGTCTTTAAAAAAAAAGTGTGTAACGCAAAAAAAAAAAAAGTATACTTAATATTTTTTGAACAAATTACAAGCCACATATAAAGTTATGATGTGTTCGCTGGCACACTATAACATTATTAAATTGTTCCTTGCCAAATTTATATACACGAAAACGAGATACTAGAATTAATCACAGTTTGTCACGACACGGTGGGGCGTATATACCATGAGAGCTTAGGATAGATAAATATATGTTATATGATTTGTAACACAACATAATGTCTGTGTGCGTTGTATAATTAAATGCATATGAGATAGAATTTTAACTTAGAAAAATACGTGTTTTCTGGTATATTTAGTTACATCGTACAGTGACGTGTTTTATTTACAAAGCGTTGCACTATAATTATATATGCTATAAGAAATGCGAAACGTCAATTGAGTTTAAGATGTGGCATCCCGATGACAACTTCCGTCATGTGTGTGTGACGTCACAATTCAGTACGCAATTTTCTTAAGGTTTTCACTTGTAATTCATATTAATGACGTTTTATTTAGTGAACTTTAACCTCGGTAGAAAGTATTTTATCATATTACTTTAAGTTAATTTTTTTTTTCAGAGTGTATGTTTGTTTATCGTGTGTTTCCTTATCACTAAAAGGGCAGAGATGGTGTAATGGTCAGACTGCTCACCTACATCTAAGATGAAGAGGGCTCGATCCCCGGCGTAACCATACCCGGTTTTTCACCAGTGACAAACGTGGCGGACGTTACTGCTGGCGGTGGGTTTTCTCCAGAAATTCCTCTTCCACACCACCACATTTGTAGCTGCTCCATCCTCACCTCGCTTTACCCCTATCGACTCAAAATACCTCAAATTTTGAGCGTCACCATAATATTTCTGTCTCGCTTTTGTTAAATATTTGTACGATAATTATGACGGGAACTTAAAGAAGTTTCGCTAAGCTTTTTGTTGGAATCATGAGCATAGCCAGTATGAAAATTCAGAGGACAAACGAATGTGCGAATAATATAATCAATCGCGCTTGATGTCACCGTTTGAACTATGCGCAAAAAGTGACAAAATCGAGCCACGGAACTAATATGCCTGTATCTCTCGAATGCCATAATAATTACTATTAGTCTTATAACTGTGCACAGTAGTGTATCGGAAAATAAAAAATTCAAATCCCAATTTTAAATAGTTTTATTTTTCGTATTTAATACTTCAAGGGTGAATTTCTTTCCAATTGTTTTGCTTCTTTACTTCTACAATTACAACCACAGCCACCGTTTTTATTACTGTTACTAAAACGCGTAGGCCTGTCACTTGTTAAAGGTTAACCAAACTCTTCTTAAAATAACATTTGAAAATAATCCGCTCTGGTAATCGCATACGTTTAATCAAAAATGCTGAATGGAGTACCCGGTGATAGCGGATTACGAAAAGTAGTTTGTACATCTAATTAAAATTTTTATATTTTAATTTGTAAGCATTTTAGCTTTTCACACATTGTAGTGAGAATTAGTGTAGTGGTAACATGCAGTATCGATATTTCAATGGTCGTTATGTAATGTTAATTTTCACTTGTGGTTATGGGAGGATATAGCGTGGCAAAAAGACGAAACTAAGCAGAACTTTCGAATGTGTTCAGTTAACCGACAACAAACTTTATTGCTGCTTGAAGTGGATGTACAGTTCGTCATCCCCCCCTCATACTACGCCACCCGCCACCCCCACGCAGAGCGTTGTAAACGCATCTTCGCCCGGAGGACGCGACAATGGACCCAGCTGGGAAACGCAAGGCCTTGGAGACTTGAACGCTAGGGTGGACCGCCAGCCACCATGTAAGACTAATTTAAGCAACGAGGAGAGGAAAGGGAAGGATGAGGGGGTCCTGTGTATGTAGGACGTGTCGTGTGTGAGAGGGTGCTCCTCCCCGCATACACACAACCCCTATGTGATCACTTCTATTGCCTCTCTCGTGTTGACACCACAATGCACTGAGTACAGTTCGCTGTGAGTAACTGTGGACCACTTGTACGTTTTGCTGGCCAGCTCTTAGGAAAGAGAGCTATTTGTTGTTTTCATAGCATTTACTAGTAAACATTCGCGACCTTATTAGGTTTTAAATATCCTAATTTTTTGATATTATATTTATTATTTTTAAAAATGGTAAAACAATTTCCGGAGTAACTGACTTCCAATGGATGCTCTTGCTCAAAAAATACAGCTAATGATTTTACCACACAAGCATTTAAAACTCTGTGTTATATGCAAATATCGTATCCATAAATGCAGCATTTCACTGCAAAATAGCAACATCCAAACACCCTCGTCACAAAACAGTCAGTGTTCGTGAAGCGGTTGTAGATCATTTCTCGTAAAGAACCTCTTCAAACCTTTGAAAAATTACCCCATGTATGACATGTTTAGTTAATTCCTAAATATGCCATGTATCACAATCGTTTTCTACCTCTGTCAACATGATAGTATCTTATTGTTCGTTAAATTAAAGTTTTACCTGTATTTTATTTATAAATTATAATATTTCATTTGTAATAAATATTAATAAAACAAGCGAGAAAACACTTTTGTTGGTAGCGCCTAGCAAGAAATAATTATCATGCAAAATATCATTACAACTGAGTGCACACTAATTCGATGCGTCGTCCTTTGGTGTAATTTTTTTAGACTTAGTTAAGCGTGGTTTTCACGAGGCGGAGGGATAACCTGGATGTAGATATTTAGCAGGGATTCAAAAAGTGGAAAGTAACCGTGAATGGATTAAATGAGGAATCGTATTCGACCGCTGTCAAGATAGAGAGCCGTCCTTTTCGTGACAGAAAAAGATATCTGGCAGCGCTGATCGAACATCATAGTAAGCAACAAATTATCTGGCATTTCAATAGCCGTAGCGACGCCAAGTGAAGGGCAGCGGCAGGTAGCTGAACTACTTGGGCAGTGTGGCTAGCACTCGCTCGTAAGATCTTTAAAATATTTGTGAACACTGCGTCTTAATAAAAAATTTTATCTCACACACACATCGAATCGTGCAAGTATATAAAACAATTACATTTGTGAGCAAACGGATTAAAGTAAGTCTTAATATACAAGGTTAGTTTCTTATATGCCATTACAGCTATTTCCTAAACCTCATAGACCTATGGTAATTTCACGCTGTAATAAAACTGCCAGTGAAATGTTATTTAGAATATTCTGTTCTAATGTGGCTGGTTTCCATCTGTATTATCGTTGATACTTTATTTTTTTAAAAACATTTCTGGTGTACTTCATCTACAGAAAACCACAAACACAAATATTACTATAAAAATACTACAATTTACTTTGTGAATTGTTAATATAGTCTGTTCACGGTTTGACTGAGTACTTTTGAAATCAACCTTAGAAAAATATCACTGCCCCTACCTGCATATACTTACTTTAATGGGCACACTGACCGGCATGCAACCAGAAAAGTTGGTAACGATGGAGGAAAAGTAGTTCCATGTCTTGGCGTTGAATTAAAAGTGTTAAGTAAACATTTCTGAATTCTGAATAAATTAATTTTGCTTTCTGTTTATAATAATGCTTATAAGTGTTAGAATACGCAAATTAGTAAAATATTTACTTTTCCAATAATTTGACAGTTTCACTCGACCTACGTATGAATANGTGTTAGAATACGCAAATTAGTAAAATATTTACTTTTCCAATAATTTGACAGTTTCACTCGACCTACGTATGAATAAAGTGAACAAGTCCATGACAATGTTAATTTTACATATGGTGGAAGAATACACAACGTGCGTAGAAGTAGATCTTAAGCAGGGCTTTCGAAATGGCTCTGTTTACATTGAACTGCCTATAGAAGTAAGTTGAGTTGAGAGATTTGGGCGGCTCTTAACAACGAGGTATAGAGAGCCGATGAGGGTGGAATGAGGTGACAATGAAGCAGCGCCGGAATTNGCAACAAATTATCTGGCATTTCAATAGCCGTAGCGACGCCAAGTGAAGGGCAGCGGCAGGTAGCTGAACTACTTGAGCAGTGTGGCTAGCACTCGCTCGTAAGATCTTTAAAATATTTGTGAACATTGCGTCTTAATAAAAAATTTTATCTCACACACACATCGAATCGTGCAAGTATATAAAACAATTACATTTGTGAGCANCTTAATAAAAAATTTTATCTCACACACACATCGAATCGTGCAAGTATATAAAACAATTACATTTGTGAGCAAACGAATGCAAATAAGTCTTAATATACAAGGTTAGTTTCTTATATGCCATTACAGCTATTTCCTAAACCTCATAGACCTATGGTAATTTCACGCTGTAATAAAACTGCCAGTGAAATGTTATTTAGAATATTCTGTTCTAATGTGGCTGGTTTCTATCTGTATTATCGTTGATACTTTATTTTTTTTAAAACATTTCTGGTGTACTTCATCTACAGAAAACCACAAACACAAATATTACTGTAAAAATACTACAATTTACTTTGTGAATTGTTAATATAGTCTGTTCACGGTTTGACTGAGTACTTTTGAAATCAACCTTAGAAAAATATCACTGCCCCTACCTGCATATACTTACTTTAATGGGCACACTGACCGGCATGCACCCAGAAAAGTTGGTAACGATGGAGGAAAAGTAGTTCCATGTCTTGGCGTTGAATTAAAAGTGTTAAGTAAACATTTCTGAATTCTGAATAAATTAATTTTGCTTTCTGTTTATAATAATGCTTATACGTGTTAGAATACGCAAATTAGTAAAATATTTACTTTTCCAATAATTTGACAGTTTCACTCGACCTACGGATGAATAAAGTGAACAAGTCCATGACAATGTTAATTTTACATATGGTGGAAGAATACACAACGTGCGTAGAAGTAGATCTTAAGCAGGGCTTTCGAAATGGCTCTGTTTACATTGAACTGCCTATAGAAGTAAGTTGAGTTGAGAGATTTGGGCGGCTCTTAACAACGAGGTATAGAGAGCCGATGAGGGTGGAATGAGGTGACAATGAAGCAGCGCCGGAATGAAAGGCCGGAGGAAACGGGAGATCCCCGAGAAAGCCCACCGACCAGCGGCATCGTCCGGCACGATTCCTAATTGCAAAAATCCGTGTGTGACCTGGCCGGGGATTGAGCCCGGTTCTCCTTGATGGGAGGCGAGCAGCCACCGCACANTTGCAAAAATCCGTGTGTGACCTGGCCGGGGATTGAGCCCGGTTCTCCTTGATGGGAGGCGAGCAGCCACCGCACACCCTATGGAAGTATGTGAATTACGCGCATTCATTTGGCAGAATCCGAGACTTCTGAGTCCTATACTTACTCGGGCC
The DNA here is from genome assembly GCA_002778355.1 of Clitarchus hookeri. Classification (NCBI taxonomy): domain Eukaryota; kingdom Metazoa; phylum Arthropoda; class Insecta; order Phasmatodea; family Phasmatidae; genus Clitarchus; species Clitarchus hookeri. The sequence goes on from NQII01007196.1 coordinate 9,638, forward strand.
ACGATTGTTTATTCATTGGCAACTGCCAAGGTGTGAAATTTTTGTATTCAACTTGTTTGCGTCCGATACGGTCAAAGAGTCAAACATGGTTTGTCAAAACCTTACGGTCCAATCATACAAAGAAAACTACTTTAAACAAAAACATGCTTGAATTCTAGTTTGCCACCGAAAAACGCGAAACCCATGTACCTCTATTTTTCAAAAAATATGCCTGCCCAACAGTCCATCCCAGCCTAAATACATCACGTCGCATCGGTGTAGTGACTAAAGAAGATGAATAATTGTGATGTGTTAAAGTAANCATCCCAGCCTAAATACATCACGTCGCATCGGTGTAGTGACTAAAGAAGATGAATAATTGTGATGTGTTAAAGTAAATATGGTTTATTTGTGCAGCGCTGATAATATGCATTCATTCTGTAATATTGTCATACATGATGGAGGCCTCTCTACCCTGAAGAATGCTTGAATCATCTTAAACGAAAATAATATAACTTTTCATAATCATTATTGACGTGGTAGACAACTTGTAAGTCTGGTAGAATTGGTCTCAGTAGTTCAGTGACAAAAGAAGCCAAAGCTGGTAGCTCAGAAAAAGTTGCCAAGTGCATGTAGACTTTATGAGTAGTTCCTTTTACTTTTTAAAAGGATTTCTTCACTTGGTCGAAATTAGCTTTGATAATATGCTCGTGAGAAGCTTACTTATCTCAGGCACTGCACTGGTCAAACTTTCAAAAACGGTCTTGGGGAATTATCCGTTATGTTTGAGCAACTACTGAGTCACTACGTGGACGTGATTTCGTACTGTAAATCACATAAAAGTGTTTTTTTTAAAACTCCAATAGTAGTTTCGCGGTTGTTTTTGTTCCGCTCATGACGAGCAACGCCAACGCGTGTTCGTAGAGAGGTCTGCGATGGTCGGCTCATCCTTTGTAGCCGCGCCACATGTAGCAAAACGGGAGGGGGTGAGGGGTATGAAGGGTGTGCCCCGAGGGGGTTGGTGCCCACCCTCGTGTCCGCACGCCACATGACAAAACGTCACCAAGCCGCAGCTGGCCGCGGCCAATCAATATTGTCACCAGGAGACCCCAACAAGTCGTCATAATAACAACTGTGTTATCCCCCGGCAGGACAACAATCGCCCAAGTGCTGTCTTCGCCTTGCGCCCCTTCATTGCATTCGTCGTATTGCTAAGGGACGCTCGAGTAGTGGAGATTCTGTTCTTCGTTTAGTTCCGAGAAGTTGCCCGAAATATTTTCACGTGTTCTAGCAAATGAGTGAGTGGTACAAAATGTCAATTCTAACCACGCATCAGAACTCATGTTAAGTTCTCTTGTATGCTTAGGTTGATCAGCAACTTTATGTGTAAATCATTNTCTAACCACGCATCAGAACTCATGTTAAGTTCTCTTGTATGCTTAGGTTGATCAGCAACTTTATGTGTAAATCATTTCTTTGACTGACCCCGCAGGTTAATCGGGAATCATCGGGAACTTTACTGAAAAATAATTATCTGTGTATAAAGACTGTTCACGATAAGATGAGCATTTTCGAATTCATCCTTTGATAAATGTTACTTCCTCTACCTGCATATATTTTAACGGGTGCACTGAGTGGCATGCGCCCAGTAAAGTTGGTAACGGAGAAGAGTTCTTCCACGTCTTAAAATTAAATTATATATGTTAAGTAAACATTTGTGAAAACTGAAATAATTTCTATTGANAGAGTTCTTCCACGTCTTAAAATTAAATTATATATGTTAAGTAAACATTTGTGAAAACTGAAATAATTTCTATTGCTTTCTGTTGTTTTTAATGCATCTAAGTGTAATAACTAGCATATTTGTAAACTGTTTACTTTTCTAATAATTTTACAGTTTCACTTGACCGTTGCATAAATATATTGACCAGTTTCATAGCAATGCTAATGTTACATATGATGAAAGAATACATAATGGGCATGGAAGTAGATCTTAAGCAGAGCTTTCAATATTGCTCAGTTTACCCCGTGAATAGCATAGACTATATATATATATATGTGTGTGTGTGCGTGTGCGCGCGCGTGCGTATTTCACGTTATACATTTTCAATGATTATTTGAGTAGCTATTACGAAGTCTCCAATAATGAAAAGCGGATTTCAGGCCAAACAAACAACTTTCCATGCTCACTGTTCAATTATATAGTACTGTACATGAATGCAAGTTCATTCCAAATATTATAAATATGCTCGCCAACAATAAAAATGGTTTTATAGCGCTTTCATAGTNCATGAATGCAAGTTCATTCCAAATATTATAAATATGCTCGCCAACAATAAAAATGGTTTTATAGCGCTTTCATAGTGGCAACAATCACATCACGTTACTAATTAGTTGATTACAGCCATCAAATGTTATTTGGCTACTACTAAAAATGCAATTTTCAAGGTTGGCAAAATACACTGAGTTATTGTTTAAATCATAGCAAAGAAAAAAATAGATGCGTATACATGTATATTGCAACAAGTACGCGTAGTGGATATTTCAAACACACATGGTGACATTTATTATTAAATATCCGAAGAAAATGTGCTTAAATTACTTTTTTACAACTTAACAGATGAAGTTATTTCACGCATATATAAATTTGGGATTTACATATTACAGCAGACATGGTAACTCATTTGAAAAACTACCATTCCTTTTTACTGAAATCATTAAGTAAACTTTCTATGTAGATTAAAGTTAAATTAACCAATGCAAAAGCTTAATGCACTCGTCCCACTTAAATTGCTGTGTTAGAGACGTATATGCTGTTGAGATAAGAACCTGCGTTGCTCGTTGACCGACGGCTGCAGTAAGCCAGCGCGCACATAGTTCACTGTTGAACTCAGCTCGTCGATTAGAGCTAGGAATGCGAATCTCTTTCTGAAAAGGGTTGAATGAAAAGAACGAAAGAAAGGGTTAACAGGATAAGTGTTTGGTACAGCCTGGTGCTAGCAGTAGTTGAATGCTTATTGTGACCGTGGATTAGCTAGGAAGGAACATATTTACATAGACAAACACCCAGTTCGTCGTCATGCTAGCAGTTGGGGTGGCCGCGGAAGAGTGGAAATGTTATCAAAACATTTGCTGTATTTTTTTTTCCTTCAGGGAACCGGTGCTCACCAGCATCTTGTTTCGGAGAAGTGGCAAGTATTTGCAGCTGTACCTCGCGTTCTCTCCGCTGAGAAGGCTGGAGAGTATTTTCATTTCAAAAACATTTGTATCCGTTGCAGTATTTTTCCGTATTCTTCAGACTGCCTGAATCTCGCTAAGGGTGCAACATAGCCGGTTATGAGCTTGCTCTCTGTGTATTTATGACGCTCTTGTCACATCAACTCGCAACAACGTAATTGAAAATTTCCATGGAAATATAAACGGAAAGAGCATTATCAAAGCAAGTTTGAAAGTCCCATCTAGGTAGGTCGTTACCAGCGATAGCTTATTAAAAAATCACAAAAACCTAAAAACATGTCTAAAAATCAAGAGTAGTTAGAAATAGAGGATTGCAAAACACCGGCGTCTGGCGGGAGACGAGGGGACAAGCGACGGCCATCTAATATGACGTCATTTTGTCCCTCGAACATTCCCTTTTTTCCCTCAAAAACTGCAAAATTTGCCAGAATCTCCCTCAAAATATTACAAATTTTCCTCAGAATTTCCCTCAAAAAATGTGTCATGCACAATCTGGCTCAAATTGCTCATGACCCCACAAAACAGACGAGTAACTCCTTTTTGGGCAATGAGGGATTGAGGGGTTGGCTATGCGAGGCTCTCTAAATGGTCTCATCTCTGATTGGATTCGCGAGGCTCTCGAAAGGTCTCATCACTGACAATCTAGTACCATTCTTCTTAGCTGAAGAATGTATGTGTTCATTGCCCCCCCCCCCAGTCATGCAACTTCTCTCATCATGCTCTATCATTCCACTTTGGTTTTCTCGTATTCCTTCTAGTATCCTTTCACCTGACACCCTGGAAGTTCATGCTCGTACACTCCTACCAGATGTCGATACTTCATGCTCTAGAATTCCTACCAGATGTCGATACTTCATGCTCTAGCATTCCTACCAAATGTCCCTACTTCATACTCTTACAGACCTTCCTGCGAGTCGGTCCTACTTCACATTCTCGCATTCCTGGCCAACGATCATAACATGGGCATCACCCCGACAACGATCATTATCACAGGGTTATGTATGCCCTATGCGAACTTAAAAGCATTGTTGGTCGTAATTTCCAACCTGTTTCACATAGAGTCGCCAAATTCGTAACATAGACATCACCCCCGACAACGAAAATTATCACAGGGTCATTTATTCCCCGACAATGAAAATGACTGCATATGNAACATAGACATCACCCCCGACAACGAAAATTATCACAGGGTCATTTATTCCCCGACAATGAAAATGACTGCATATGCATTTATTGTCATACGCGAACTTATATCATAGTTGTCCATAATTTCCCAGCTGTTTAAGATACAGTCACCAAATTCGAAACATATACATCACCCCGACAACTAAAATGACTGCATGGCCATTTACGTCCAAAGCTTACTTATAAGCATAGTTGAACATAATTTCCGAACCATTTCAGATACAGCTACCAAAATCGTAACATAGATATTACCTACTCATAACGTAGGCATCATTCCCGACAGCCAAAATTATCACAGAGTCATTTATGACCTATATGTAATTATAAGCATAAGTGACTGTAATTGCCGACCTGTTTAAGATACAGTCGTCAACTTCATAACATAGACATCACTCNACATAGACATCACCCCCGACAACGAAAATTATCACAGGGTCATTTATTCCCCGACAATGAAAATGACTGCATATGAATTTATTGTCATATGCGAACTTAAATCATAGTTGTCCATAATTTCCCAGCTGTTTAAGATACAGTCACCAAATTCGAAACATATACATCACCCCGACAACTAAAATGACTGCATGGCCATTTACGTCCAAAGCTTACTTATAAGCATAGTTGAACATAATTTCCGAACCATTTCAGATACAGCTACCAAAATCGTAACATAGATATTACCTACTCATAACGTAGGCATCATTCCCGACAGCCAAAATTATCACAGAGTCATTTATGACCTATATGTAATTATAAGCATAAGTGACTGTAATTGCCGACCTGTTTAAGATACAGTCGTCAACTTCATAACATAGACATCACTCCCGACATATCGAAAGGGGCATGTCTCTGATTGAGTATGCGAGGCTCTCTAAAGGGTCCTGTCACCAAAAAGCCAGCACCAGCCATATTGGCTGAAGAATGTTCGTGTTCATTGCCCCCACCATACAACTTCGACAAACCGAGCGGCTTATCATAAAGGACGCTGCCGCACACAATGATAAAGGTGCCTAACATGTTATGAGAGGGAAATTGTGGTCAAAGGTCAAGATAAAGGTTATATGATGTCTTCCTTTGAGATAATGGTCAATGGTCAAGGTCAAGGTCGTGCCTAGCATGTTATGCGAGACTCTCGAAAGAGTCTCGGACGAAACTGGTGGCTTATCATATGTACGCTGCTGCACACAACGATAAAGGAGCCTAACTTGTTACACGAGGCTCCCGTCTCTACTGCACAGGACGATAAAGGGGCCTAACATGTTACGCGAGGCTCCTGTCTTTACCGCACATGATGATAAAGGGACTTAACATGTTACGCGAGGCTCATGAAAGGATCTTGTCTCTCCGTCATGCAACTTCGATGAGCTAGTGACCTATCATAAAGAACACCACCGCAAATGTCGATAAAGGGTGCTAAAATATTACGCGAAGCTCCCATCTCTGATTTACTATGCAGGGCTCTCGAAAGGCGGCCCGCCCTCCCTACCATTCACTNAGATAATGGTCAATGGTCAAGGTCAAGGTCGTGCCTAGCATGTTATGCGAGACTCTCGAAAGAGTCTCGGACGAAACTGGTGGCTTATCATATGTACGCTGCTGCACACAACGATAAAGGAGCCTAACTTGTTACGCGAGGCTCTCGTCTCTACTGCACAGGACGATAAAGGGGCCTAACATGTTACGCGAGGCTCCTGTCTTTACCGCACATGATGATAAAGGGACTTAACATGTTACGCGAGGCTCATGAAAGGATCTTGTCTCTCCGTCATGCAACTTCTATGAGCTAGTGACCTATCATAAAGAACACCACCGCAAATGTCGATAAAGGGTGCTAACATATTACGCGAAGCTCCCATCTCTGATTTACTATGCAGGGCTCTCGAAAGGCGGCCCGCCCTCCCTACCATTCACTATCATGACGTCCCCGACTGCGAGGCCCCCTATTTCAAACACACCACTTACCTACACCTCGCAGAATTGCCATTTGCACACATACATCCGCACACACAAACTATGAATGACGACCGAACTCAGCTAACAATCAAATATAAGGAAAAGCTTTCTTGGCCAGTGCCTGGCAGACCGGACACATTACTATGCAGAAACTTTCTCGAGCAGCGCCNGACGACCGAACTCAGCTAACAATCAAATATAAGGAAAAGCTTTCTTGGCCAGTGCCTGGCAGACCGGACACATTACTATGCAGAAACTTTCTCGAGCAGCGCCCGACAAATGGGAACGCAGTACCGGTCCCCTGCACTGGCCATGACCAAATTACAAGTCGCGCGGAGACCGAGGAAACTTTTCACGCCTGCGACAAGGAAAATGACTGTGGTGTCAAATATGGCCGAAGCTCGCTTATAAGCACAGTTGGATGTAATTTCCGAACCGTTTAAGATACATACATCAAATTCGTAACATAGTCATCACTCCCAACAGCAAAAATTAACGCAGGGTTAAGTGTGGCTTAAGAGTTGGGTATAGTTGGGTGTAATTGCCGAACTATTTAAGATACAGTGACCAAATTCAAAATATAGACACACCCCCATCAACGAAAAAGGTTGCAAGTGCCAAGTTTGTCCTAAGCATACTTATAAAAAACTCCATAATAGTTATATCAATGTCGATATCATACCAAGAAGTTTAGTAAAAAGCTAGAATGCACGTCGACATGAGAAAGAACGAAATATCACAAGTACCAACCACAAGAAATGAATACCNTAGTAAAAAGCTAGAATGCACGTCGACATGAGAAAGAACGAAATATCACAAGTACCAACCACAAGAAATGAATACCATACAATTACGATATTGCATTATACGACTTGTAAAGATGGCTTTCCTTTACTTGTCACCAAACAACATGCATGTAAACCATTAGTCACGCAAGAGACACATCACTGCTACACGATGATGCAAATAGATATCAAAAAAACAAAACATAAAGGGAAAATAGTTATAAGCACTTACNTAGTAAAAAGCTAGAATGCACGTCGACATGAGAAAGAACGAAATATCACAAGTACCAACCACAAGAAATGAATACTATACAATTACGATATTGCATTATACGACTTGTAAAGATGGCTTTCCTTTACTTGTCACCAAACAACATGCATGTAAACCATTAGTCACGCAAGAGAGACATCACTGCTACACGATGATGCAAATAGATATCAAAAAAACAAAACATAAAGGGAAAATAGTTATAAGCACTTACTATCCCGCACAAATACGAATTACACAGACGTCTAGTACTGTACGCATTTTGTTAAACGATGTGATACAATACCTGACGAACCTGACCAGTACAATAGAATATCAAATGACTTCCTTACAAATCGACTGAAACGAAACCCTCGCATCTAGTGAACGATCGACAGTCACAACACTAGCAGAGAAACACATGCGACCCGACCGACTTCGAGCAATCCAGTAACATCATGAGACTCTGTAGGACCTTCTGCAGTAAGCCGACAGCCAGCGCGAACCAAGTGCATGTCTTGACAAGCGAAGGGGAGATGACTTAGAACACTAGCCAAGAGAAAGTTGCATCAGACACTAGTGTCCCACACCAGCCGAGNACACTAGCCAAGAGAAAGTTGCATCAGACACTAGTGTCCCACACCAGCCGAGTCTCACACATTATACTTTCCTTTACGAGAGGAGTTCAATTATACACTACAAACTATCAATTTATTGTGTTTGAAATACTATATGTATTTATATGAACTTATTGTAAATACATATAATTTATATTTACATATTAGCAGAACTGTAAGCACATACGAAACAACAAGCATTTAAACCCTTAGTAGCTAAGAGAGAGAGAGAGAGAGAGAGACAACACAGCGACGCACAGAGACAAACCGATTAAAAAAAAAAAATTTATATATATATATATACATATATATGTAAATTCTTATTCGCATTTGCTGGCAAATACATGTGTGTGTGTGTGTGTGAGCATCATGTACTGTACGTTATGATAGGCGAAGAAATTTCCGCTGTGAAGTGTGGGACATTGTGAAAACGATAGAATGTTGTTATAGTAGTCAGATAATTTTATTAGATATCACGACAAACATAAATATTAAATCACTTGCAGCACTCAGATACCGAGCTAGCATACCTGCCTAAAGAATTCCTTCTCACATATGTACAAACCGAAATAAAATCCGTCTACAAACACCTACCTGCCTATCAGCAGCAGGATGAAGAGATTCTTAGCTTTCTCCCATGCCTGGGATGTTTTCAAGATAGCTTGCTGATGCAAAGAGTTATAACCTTTTAACAACCTTATGTATGTTGCGCGAGCATTGTGTGCTATACCTCACTGTTACGAAGCTGAGAAGCACAAGAGCGATCAGGTCAACAATACTATGCATTAAAGCAAACATATATAAAACAATGCAAGGGAAAAATAGTTGTAAACACTTGACAACCATCGCAATCACATATTACATAAGCGCCAGGACTGTGTTAAATGATGCTACACAATACCAGACCATCCTGGTCAGTAAAACAGAATAGCAAATTACTTCCTTACAAACAGACTGAAACAAAACCATCGCATTCAGTGTACAACACTAGCAGCGGAACGCGCCCTGTCCCGTACGTCGTCGTGCTCTCAACAGGAAAATACGTGTGTTGGTGACATATAAAACTGGCTTGGAGAGAGTTGTATNGTACGTCGTCGTGCTCTCAACAGGAAAATACGTGTGTTGGTGACATATAAAACTGGCTTGGAGAGAGCTGTATTAGACTCTGGGTCACACACACTCACACTTTCATTTTACTAGAGGAATTTAGTTATACAATACATTACAAGGTATACANATTAGACTCTGGGTCACACACACTCACACTTTCATTTTACTAGAGGAATTTAGTTATACAATACATTACAAGGTATACATTTATCCAGCTTTAAATACTAAAATATATATACATATACTTATTTAGTGTTAGAACTGTAAGCACATATGAAACAACATACATTCAAACCATTCGTCACGCAAGACAGATGACACTGATATGTGCAGTTTATAGGAAATAACTCATGTACCCTTACAGCACTGGAGACAGTGCATCATCCTTGAAAATAAGGTATCGCAGGTTCAAATCTCATAGAGAGTCAGATCATTTCACAGGTAAAAAATACAACATGAAATGTAATTTTAAAAACATCTATATTATGTATTATATGTATATATATATAAGTATCGAGCCCATCAAGCAAAAATTGCAATGAACTATATCTACAATAAAATATATTTGTATATGAACGTACACAATGTATGTTCATATAAAATATTTACAGCCTATCGGACATTTATAAGTAGGTAACAAGCAGGTTATGCTGTGACAACCCGAGGTGGACAACACTAACCATCATGTCGAAGGATGACATCATATGACCTTGATATTGACCTTTGACCACAATCTCCCTAATGTAACATGTTAGGCACCTTTATCGTTGCGTGTGGCAGTGTCCTTTATGATAAGCCGCTCGATTCGTCGAAGTTGTATGATGGGGGCAATGAACACGAATATTCTTCAGTCAGGATGACTGGTGCTGGCTTTTCGGTGACAGGACCCTTCCGAGAGCCTCGCATAGCCAATCAGAGATGTGGCCCTTTCGATATGTCATATTCTTCGTCATACAACGAAGATGAATTGTGAATACGAAGGCATGCCTTTGACCTCAACGAACATGGAGCCGCGACCTGTATCCACGAAACTTGATTGTACAACACATCCTACATTAGTGTTCTGCGAACCGAAGCCTAATGTTAATGGTATTTTCCTTGACGCTACTGCCCTGTGAGTTGCAATTTTTTATTATTGGGTGTGGGTGGCGGGGTTGGTGGTGTTGGTTAGGGTTGGCGGGGTGAGCGAGAGTTAGGGTAGGGTAACATTATATGTTCCTCGATTTTTAGAATTTGTTAAAATTTTTTGCGGTTTTTTTAATATTTTTTAAGGTCATTCAAGGTTACAAGCACAGGGTAAAGGTCATGGCCACCAAAATCCAATATGGTGGTCGGGAGCTATTACAACATGGCCGCCCCAGGTTACGTCGACAACCGAGGAGGTGGGCGAATCCTAATCCTGAATATGAATCCTGCGCCCGAACCGACATTGCCATACTACTAACTTAAATGCAAACAAGGCTCAACTAAGCATAGAAAATTATACCAAATGGGCCAACGCACCATGAGTGAGTAAAGACAACTGGGAGGCTCTTAACATCGACGTCTTGAGAGCCGATGAAGGTGAAGCGAGGTGGATATAGAGCAGCGCTGGAATGTAAGGTCGGGGGAAACGGGAGATCCCCGAGGAAACCCGCCGACCAGCGTCATCTCCTGCACGATTCCAACGTACGAAAATACGTTGGCGACCCTTCCGAGAAGTTAACCAGGTTCGCCTTGGTGGGAGACGAGTAGTCTAACCAATACACCACTGCGGCCCCTGACAACGCACCGTATTTGTACGCACTCACTTTAATAATAGTTTACATGCGAATTATTTCTTACTATAAATTGCCAACACACCTATTTTCTCTTTGTTTTTAATTAGTTTTAAATATAAATTTAATATTATAATTTAGGTTTATAGTTAAAACAGAAGTCAAAGTTCAATTTAACAAAAATTATGAAATTTATATTTTAACAGAAGTATAAAACTCTTGTCGTACATGCAGTATTTAGGAAAAAATCAAACACGTCATACATTACGTGATTTCTCANTGCGAATTATTTCTTACTATAAATTGCCAACACACCTATTTTCTCTTTGTTTTTAATTAGTTTTAAATATAAATTGAATATTATAATTTAGGTTTATAGTTAAAACAGAAGTCAAAGTTCAATTTAACAAAAATTATGAAATTTATATTTTAGCAGAAGTATAAAACTCTTGTCGTACATGCAGTATTTAGGAAAAAATCAAACACGTCATACATTACGTGATTTCTCAAAGGTTTGATTTAAAAAGTATGAAAATACTGCGAATAGGCTGTAGGCATTGAATCTGCATACAAATAATAAAAATTGGCAATAATTATGAAAACGATTTCTATTACTTGACTTTACATTTAAAGTGTAATTATTAAATGGGTGTTCAGTGAAATTGGTTTCTTCGTATATTGTGCTCTTCAGGAAAAGTCTAGGCGTACTCGCAGCATAATTGGGTTTATAACAATGCCACAGTGTCGCTTGATCGAACCTAGTCTACAGGTTCTCGATAATACGTCTATAATAACGATACACAACGGACACAAAGGCAAAATTGAGCAACGCGTTTAAAAAATGTTCACGTGCGAGTTAACTGAAAGAACTTATTGTCTCATATGTGGCGTTGTTTATTAATTTTAAATATTANTACTCGCAGCATAATTGGGTTTATAACAATGCCACAGTGTCGCTTGATCGAACCTAGTCTACAGGTTCTCGATAACGTTAAGTTCTAAGTCTATAATAACGATACACAACGGACACAAAGGCAAAATTGAGCGACGCGTTTAAAAATGTTCACGTGCGAGTTAACTGAAAGAACTTATTGTCTCATATGTGGCGTTGTTTATTAATTTTTAATATTAATATGTAGATGACTCAAGTTATTTGTTTTGCAAGTTGACGGATGAACATGAAAAGTATGGCTTGAAAATAAATATATCAAAGTCTGAGTGATTAAAAGAAAATTATAATTAAGTGGAAGAGCTTCAGATAAAACTGGGAAAACGAAAATTGCAAAGTTTTCAAGATTTTAACAGTGAAGACGAAGTGATAAGTAGTATAGGCCAGGGTAAAATGAAGATGCGAAAGCTTAACTCCGTTCTGCGAAACTTGAGCGTAGTAAGAACAAAACATATTATAACATATTGTAGCAAGCAGTGCCATCTATGGGGTTCACGCTTGAAATGGACTTCTGGGGTAGAAGTAGTGGCATTTCCACATTAATCTCTATATGCAGCGAGATAAAAATAAAGAGAGCTCATTGTATGGAAAAATATACAACTGACACACTAGAAAAACAACACTTACTCTGATACAGCTATTCAGAAAGAATGGAGGATAGTGCAGCCCAAACGGGTGTGGAATTGGATTCCTCTGGATTGAAGAAATATGACGACTACTTAGAAGCTGGGCCCTGTATGTCTACGACTCTATGGGGATTGGGAAANAAAAATAAAGAGAGCTCATTGTATGGAAAAATATACAACTGACACACTAGAAAAACAACACTTACTCTGATACAGTTATTCAGAAAGAATGGAGGATAGTGCAGCCCAAACGGGTGTGGAATTGGATCCNCTTACTCTGATACAGTTATTCAGAAAGAATGGAGGATAGTGCAGCCCAAACGGGTGTGGAATTGGATTCCTCTGGATTGAAGAAATATGACGACTACTTAGAAGCTGGGCCCTGTATGTCTACGACTCTATGGGGATTGGGAAAACAATAATAAATGGAAATCTGGAAGTGATAAGTGGCGTTAACTCTACGTATAGGCTGTTGACGGTAAAGCGAACGCTTTTGAAGGCAATCTTTGAAAAAAAAAAAAAAATTACTGCGCGCTGACTGCATTTATGCACACAGTAGCATGCATGCTTCCAGTTAGGTTAGCATCGAATAACGTGAAGTAGTTCTAAGCCCTCACTTGTATTGCGGGTGTAATGTTTAAATGTATGACAAATAAAAGTATTTTTTAAAAATACAAATCAGAGTACAAATTGGCGTATTAGTAGCACGTTTACCTTCTTAACATATTTACATTTTTACTCGACTGACTCATGAATAAAGTCATCAAGCTCATAGCAAATTGAATTTTACACACGGTGGAAGAATACAAAATTAGGAAAAAAGTAGATCTTAAGTAGGGCTTTCTAAAGTGCTCAGTTAACCGCAAACAGTCTGATATGTNTACAAAATTAGGAAAAAAGTAGATCTTAAGTAGGGCTTTCTAAAGTGCTCAGTTAACCGCAAACAGTCTGATATGTCTTAAAAAATGTTTCCATGGCAGCTTGAAACTACCATAATGTTGGGATGAACTCATAACTTGAAACTTTTTTTTTTACATAATTATGGAGTGACACGAACAAGAGCAACAGTTTTCGAAGTGTAAAAAAGTAAACCATTTCGNTTTTTTTTTTACATAATTATGGAGTGACACGAACAAGAGCAACAGTTTTCGAAGTGTAAAAAAGTAAACCATTTCGGTTTCTAACTGCATAGCTATAACTGTGATTTATATATAGGCTTCGTGATATCTGCGTTTAGTACAAATATCATGTCTGCAGTACAAATATTTGCTTATATACAAATATTTGCAATAAGAATTTGAATAAGGATGTAAATTTGTTTTCTAACAACCCTCGCTTAGCGGTTTGAAACTCTATTAGAATGTTATGTAATATACGATATAAGCGCAGTTATTATGTAATTATGTATGTTGTCAGGGTCATACGACACGAGAAGTGGTGAGTATTTTCACAGCTCCTAAAAATGACCACTGTTCGAACAGCGTTTGGAGACCATGATTCTAAGCTCATCATGGGCCGTTAAGAACCTTGATTGACGGACTGACAGCGCCCACGCTAGACGGNGGAGACCATGATTCTAAGCTCATCATGGGCCGTTAAGAACCTTGATTGACGGACTGACAGCGCCCACGCTAGACGGCTTGAATTCTTGGATACGAAGAGGTAACATCTTACGCACGGTTATCAACTTTCGACTTGTCTTGTAAAACACCTATTCCCGTGGTGACACTATCAATGTGTCGCGCTCTGGGTTCAATGATGAATCACGAAAAATTTTATCTTCTCTACATAAAAGTTTTTTCAAATACGGTTGTCATGTGGCGTGTGGGGAGTGCACCCAGGGCAAGGCAACACCCTCCGAGTGACGGTCTTTNGGAGACCATGATTCTAAGCTCATCATGGGCCGTTAAGAACCTTGATTGACGGACTGACAGCGCCCACGCTAGACGACTTGAATTCTTGGATACGAAGAGGTAACATCTTACGCACGGTTATCAACTTTCGACTTGTCTTGTAAAACACCTATTCCCGTGGTGACACTATCAATGTGTCGCGCTCTGGGTTCAATGATGAATCACGAAAAATTTTATCTTCTCTACATAAAAGTCTTTTCAAATACGGTTGTCATGTGGCGTGTGGGGAGTGCACCCAGGGCAAGGCAACACCCTCCGAGTGACGGTCTTTCCAGCTGGGACCCGTAGGTGACCGTCATCCCCGAGCATGACAGAAATGAAACCCTAGAATTGAGCGGCGCTGNCGGCGCTGGAATGCAGGGGCGGGGGAAACGGGAGTACCCCGAGAAAACCGGCCGGCAAGCGGCATCGTCCAGCACGATTCCCATATGTGAAAATCCGGGAGTGAACCCGCCGAGGATCGTGCCCGGATCGCCGTGGAGGGAGGCAAGCGCCCTGGCCACTACGCCACCGCTGCCCCTCATACCATAGAATAGCCATGATGTATTGTCATTTACCTTCCTGAATTATCTGCACCACCACTATAGATGTATAGTCTATTCGCAATATCTTCACACTTTTTGAATTAAACCTGAAAAATCAGCCTATGTGTGACTTGATTGGTTGTTTCTTAAATATGCCATAAATTACAAGTGTTTTATACGTCTGTTATCATAAGAATGCCTTATTTTTAGGTTAAATTATACANTACCCGGATCGCCGTGGAGGGAGGCAAGCGCCCTGGCCACTACGCCACCGCTGCCCTCATACCACAGAATAGCCATGATGTATTGTCATTTACCTTCCTGAATTATCTGCACCACCACTATAGATGTATAGTCTATTCGCAATATCTTCACACTTTTTGAATTAAACCTGAAAAATCAGCCCATATTATGACGTGTTTGGTTGTTTCCTAAATATGCCATAAATTACAAGTGTTTTATACGTCTGTTATCATAAGAATGCCTTATTTTTAGGTTAAATTATACATTTACTTATATTTTATATATAAATTATAATATTTTATTCACAATTGATGACCACTGCAGGGAGAACATAGATGTGTTTGTAACGCCAAGTAAGAAATAGTTTTTGTGTAAAATATTAGTAAATTGAGCGCGCACGAATGCGGTGCGGTGTCCCTTTGGTGTAATTTTCTAGACTTAGTTAAGCTTTGTTTGTATGAGGCGGAGGAATAGCCTGAAACTAGAACTTTAGAACTTTAGCAGGGCTTCAGATAAGTTGGAGTTAACCATGAATGGATTATAGACGCAAAAAATGCAGAACTGGTCCATGTTTAATGTCACCTCATCAAAGTAGCCGGCTACAATTTAGGTAGAATTAAGTAGGGATACGACATACCATATTAATTAAAAGTCGCCTTTCCGTGTAACAACGTATGCTGAATGTGTAACGTACTTGCTAGCTAATTCAAATAGACTTAAAAAAACATAAAAAGTGNTAATTTTCTAGACTTAGTTAAGCTTTGTTTGTATGAGGCGGAGGAATAGCCTGAAACTAGAACTTTAGAACTTTATAGCAGGGCTTCAGATAAGTTGGAGTTAACCATGAATGGATTATAGACGCAAAAAATGCAGAACTGGTCCATGTTTAATGTCACCTCATCAAAGTAGCCGGCTACAAATTAGGTAGAATTAAGTAGGGAGACGACATACCATATTAATTAAAAGTCGCCTTGCCGTGTAACAACGTATGCTGAATGTGTAACGTACTTGCTAGCTAATTCAAATAGACTTAAAAAAACATAAAAAGTGNCCGTGTAACAACGTATGCTGAATGTGTAACGTACTTGCTAGCTAATTCAAATAGACTTAAAAAAACATAAAAAGTGTCCGTAGCTCTACTGTGTTACAACGCTGAGTTCAAAAATTAGTCCGCACGATTTGCGACGTCTGTTTAAAACCTACAGTATCTCACTGGTTTAGCTGGTTGGTATCGCAGCTTGCAGTGCAGGGGGTTATGATTTCTCGAATTCTGGGTAGGGTATACATGAGTGCGTGTCATTTTTAGANTCGCAGCTTGCAGTGCAGGGGGTTATGATTTCTCGAATTCTGGGTAGGGTATACATGAGTGCGTGTCATTTTTAGTTGCAAATTTACATAATTATTAGTAAATCAGTTAAGTTTGTACGGTGTCGTTNATCGCAGCTTGCAGTGCAGGGGGTTATGATTTCTCGAATTCTGGGTAGGGTATACATGAGTGCGTGTCATTTTTAGATGCAAATTTACATAATTATTAGTAAATCAGTTAAGTTTGTACGGCGTCGGTTTGTTCCTCTCCCCCCAAACTACCCAACCGTCATAACATGGGGATTCTTATAAGCAAAAGGTAATTGCAAGGGCATAAATGTAATTATAGCTGTTGGTAACAACGAAGTGAGATTTATTTTCACAGTTGTTTAGTTGGCAACAGTCGCTCGCGCTTGCCTGAGCGGGCCTGCTGCCATGCGCGGCCGGCCAGTGGCCAGTTAGCTAACCGGAAACGACCCTATTGATACCGCGGACAGCTGAGAGAGAAAGAGAGAGAGAGGGAGAGGTCGTTATGAAGGCGTCTTGTTAGTTGTGACGGCGGCAAATGGCAACAGCTGTCCCCTGGACACGCTATTCAGCGACCTTCCACTCGCCGCGAGTGTTTGGCCCGTAAACAGGCGCTCGTAGGCGACTCCGTCTGCAGTGCCGGTAATTTATCACTTGTATTTACATAACAAATACTGCTTACCGGCCCCTGAAAAAAAAAAACAGGAAAAGGCAGATGGTGCAATGACGGTAAGATGCGTTACTTTGGATGTCCTATTAAATTTCAGGTAAAATCCCTAACAGAAGGACTGCGTTTAGGCTGTAGTGACCTATTCTAGTTCACGTGTTTGCATAGAGAAAAATTAGTTCTACAACCATGTCAGTTTTGCTGAAACCATTTGTGTACATTCGAGTTAACATGGGATTAGATTGGAAAGGGCTTATTTAACGTCCCTTGGTGCTATACCTGAGGGCTTATCAGGGGACGGCTTACAAACTAACTTATGACCTAACTTAAACAACACCCATGCCTTAACCGGGATTCAAACCCAGAGCCTCCCGCAACCCGGACCGGTGGCGAACCAACCGAAACTGCGCCACGGGAGGTCAGCTAAACATGAGATGTCATGAAATAAATTGTAAAAACGTTGAAGCGGCAGACTTTATCAAATAAACGTTGTTTTGTTACGTATGTAAAAAAAAATTTATCCTTGGTGTAATTGGTTGAGACCTCAGATTGCAGTGCAAACTTGTAATAAAAAAAGTGCTACTCTCGTTTCAGCTCATATTCTGTACTATCACTACAACGGCTAGAAATATGGGTTAAATCACTAACTTATGGATACATATTCGTTACACTTATTTTTCGTGAGTTATACAGTACTTAACGGCACTCATAAGGTGGCGGTATGTAGCCTGAAATACCTTAAGTTAATGATATTTAAGCTCAACAGTTTTTTTTTTTGCCTAGCGGACTTATGTTTAACAAACATTTAGTATTAAAAGTAGGTTACTTGAATTTAGGCGAAACTGGAGGGTACCTGTACGCTAGGTGGAACAAGATGACCTAATAACTTTGCCGGTTAGGACACAGATTTTGTTGTATGTACACTATTATTTTACATGTTTTAAAAAGGCTCGCTGAAATGTTTCAGAAGTTGTTGGTAGGATATTCATGCTGACGGCGTTCAAACACACACTAACACATGCGCGCGCTAATTGCAAACATCGAGTCAACATGCTGCAAAGTGATACCTTGCGCAAAAAAAAAAAAAGAGGCAGTAAAAAACGCAATATTAATTATAACCTTAAATATTTTAAACGTTTGTACATTTATTTAAATATTGAGATTTTAAACAATTTTTGTGTAAACAGTAAGAAAGTTCCTGAGACAAAAATTAAAGTAAAAACTTTTGGGAAAAAAAGAAAGAAAAAAAAAANTGTGTAAACAGTAAGAAAGTTCCTGAGACAAAAATTAAAGTAAAAACTTTTGGGAAAAAAAGAAAGAAAAAAAAAACGAAATTTCTTTAAGTGTTTTCTTGAATTGAAATATGATAGCTGTGAAACTGTGTAGTTGATACCATNAAAAAAAAACGAAATTTCTTTAAGTGTTTTCTTGAATTGAAATATGATAGCTGTGAAACTGTGTAGTTGATACCATCTCCACTTTTTAAGAAAATAGGTGGCGTCATGTTATTTAATAGAAAATTATGTAACTCTGCTGACATCTATTTTTTTTACTATTGCCATCAATTAACACGATTAAATTAGGGAAAAAGTTTGTCTTGGTGAAACATTCTCAAGAAAACATCTTCAAAGTTTTAAGAAGGGATATATACAGGTGCTGCTACTTACTATCCATCAACTCTTGAGGTATTTGTTGCGTCATCTCGAGTACTTCCTAACTTAAATTACCCCGAAAAGGTAATTAGAAACCTCTATTTTTGAGTACGTCTACGCGTATCTCCCTTAAGCATCACCGTAGGTCGGAAATGTGGAATGTTTTCTGTGTCATTTTGAGTGAGGAATCATTTAACAGCGTTTATACCTGAATTTCAGAGTAACACTCGTATTAGTATGAAACATTTCGTTCGGAATTGATGCGTAGGCTAACTGAAACGACGTTGTCATAATTGTCTATACAGCTGTACGAAGACGAACAGTCTTGCACTGACTGCAGACGCAAAAATTCAGGTTATATATAAAGGTCTAACTCACTTCTTTTAAAGTAAAGAAAACTGTTCAGCTCCCGGACTTTTTTTCTTTTAGAAACGTGAGATTGGCCATAAACAAACCACTTGTCTTAGAGTCGCAGATAATGAAAATAAGACAAGCATGTTAATTTCTTCCTATCGTTTACAGCGCCGCCACACTTTTGAAAATACGCAATATTACGAAAAAGTGAGGGTAAAAATTCTCTACAACTGTCTGCAAAACTACGGACACGTTGTTTGTTCACTAACGGACCTCCGTAAATTTAACAGAACCTTCCGTGAATTCACGGAATCATAGTAAATTTGATAGTTAGTTTTTTTGTACTTCAGGTAAAAAAAAAAANCAGAACCTTCCGTGAATTCACGGAATCATAGTAAATTTGATAGTTAGTTTTTTTGTACTTCAGGTAAAAAAAAAAAGAGATTAGAAAATATCTTTAATTTTCGTCATGCGAGTCTTTCACCGTGTAAAAAAAACAATTGAAAGAAGTTACAAAGTATTTTATTCTAGAACTAGATTTGAACAGGAATCCAAATTCTCACAGTTAACGCTTACAAATCACCTACAAACGCTTTGGCGAAGGCGTGATACAAATATTTATTTTGGAAAATGTGACTTGCGTAAATTTCTATTTTCTAGTTATCTTTGAGTAGCTTACGTTTTGCTAACAGTGGCATGTGCCTGGTGCTGCATTTTCATTTTTGAAAGAATAGGTTTAAGTGGCGTGGATATCCTAACTGCCACAAAAACGATAATTTTCAGGCAACAGTGGCAAATCAAGCTGTTCTCGGAACTGTTCGTTCCCAAAACCGAAGCTATAGGAAAAACGGAGACTTCACGTATTTTGTATTTAGCTACGGAGCTAAGCTTCGTTTTTCGTTACTAGGTATGTTAACTGCACATTTCAGTAAAAAAATAAGTCCGTGAATATAAGATAAGTTTTAACAGTGAAATTTGGATGTATTATGCATTTCCGAGCCTTAGAAACGCGAGGACAATAAGGGCGACGTACGCACGCACATCAGATGTCTTATCACTTCTGAAGGCAGTAGTTGGTGTGCGGTCATTTCGGAGAGAATGCGTCTATGAGGGACTTTTCGTTGGTGACTGTAGTTCTGCTGCTTAATATTAAATATAAATATGTGCTGCCTGCTTATATGTTAGAGATTCGGTGTCGTTTAAGCTATCTGTTACACAGCACAATTTTTCTCCTATTCAGTGAACAATTGAGAAACTGACATCTCGTGTACACAGAATGTAACATTTCTTAACTGCTAACCGTAAGCAGATACAAATACAAGTGTTTAGCAGTATTGGATAAATCGTTTTTTTTTTTGCGCAGGTAGCCATTTTTAACTGTTCTACCCTCACGTATGTTAACAAACCTAACTATCCTCATTTCTATAATAGTGCCATTTACTATCATGAGTTGACAGAAAAAATCTCGATTAAAGTAACAAAGTTGCATATACTTTTGCTTACATGTAACATAAGGCAATTTTAAGCACCTATTTACCCCCTTGTCAGCAAGAATAAGTGCNCCCCCTTGTCGGCAAGAATTAGTTCCAGTATTTACATGCAACGTTTTGTAGGTAGGTCCCAACCATAAATACAAAAGTAAACTTGGATATTGGACAGTTTCGGACACCAGGCTCTCGAACGAAATGAGGTAATGTTTCGAGGAACTTTATTATCAATTAACCATTGCTATATGCATAAACAGGAAGTTATTTAACACTACCAACACAGCTTTATGTGTGTCACGATGAAATGGTGCGACTTGATGGTGTATGCCTCTAAAGGGGGATCTGAAGCATATATTTTTTTTGCAGATATCACAGAAGGTACATCTGTTCTATGTAACACTGAGTGTTTGGTCTGAATGTGTAACCATACGAAGGTTTGCAAGCACTGCTGAACTCGTCACTGCCGTAAAGTTATTTCATGGAAACTATTATATCGCTTTGAAACTTCGTAACACGGGAGCACAGTTGGTGCGCCAATGACAGACTGTTAATTACATGTTGAACTAAAGGCAGAAAGACTACTTGTGTTACTGTTTTCGAGGAATTCATACGCCGAGTTCTAGAAACAAGGATTGTGACGCCTGGTAGCTAGGCAACTCTCAATTCACTTAACATGACGTGGGTGTCGAACTGCAGGGGAAAATCTTATGAATAGACGTCGATAAGAGACGCGCACGTGTACTACAAAACGAATTAAAATAAAATGTAATTTGTACTAACAGACAGGCGCGTTCGAAAACACCACATATTTTGCGGCGTAATGCCTGTATTTAAGATAATTGTGCATTTTTATTAATTTATCATCGAAATCATGTCGCGAAATTACACTCTAAACTTGAAACAGTAAGAATTGCGCCAAACCAGCGAAAACAGTGAACATTGAGCAACTGATAATCAGTGCCAGATAACTAATGATATAGTGTCAGAATTCTACTGATTTATTTATGATTCCCACTGAATGTCAATAATTCACTGCTATAAGTCACTTGTTCCCAGTTAGTTTGCTTGATTCACCGGTCATCATTAGCTTATCAAATGACTTTCAGTGAACGTTATTTCACTGATTCGGATTTAGAGTGTATAAAATATCCTCAAAATGTTTAACAGATGTTGGCTCTTAAACAGCCGAGTGTAAGTAGAGAGTAATTCCCAGTTCACATGTACGCCAATAACGCCCAACAGACACAGAGGAAAACGGTTTCTGATTGGCTATAACAGCCAATCAGAAACCGTTCTCGTCTTCCGCGAGAGCCACATAGAAAAGTTGAGTTCACGCAGATATTTCCGCTCGTGGAAAGAGAACACTTTGCCGATATTTCCCAGAAGTCAGTTGGTTCATATATTTTGTATAGTCTATTCGTGGTTTCCTCACACTTTTGGAAACAAACCTTCGAAAAATCACCCCACGTATGACGTGTTTGGTTGTTACGTAAATATGCCATGTATCACAAGCGTTTTATACTCGTGTTAACATAAAAAATACCTTAGTTTTATTTAAATTGTAATTTTATTTATACTTTAGCTATAAATTGTAATATTCAATTTATAATCAATATGAATGAAAACAGTGTCAAAATAGGTGTGTTGGTAATGCCTTGTAAGAAATAGTTCTTATGCAAAATATTAGTAAAATAAGTTCGCACGAATGCGGTGTGTCTTCCTTTTGGTGTAATTTTCTAGACATGAGTAAGCTTTGTTTGCACGGGGCGGAGGAATATCCTGGAAGTAGAAATTTAGCAGGGCCACAGAAGAGGGTGAAGTAACTGCGAATGGATTATATAATGTATTCACGGTAACTTCAAGATTTTCTGAAGCCCTGCTAAAGATCTACTTTCAGGGACCCGATTATGTATCCTTCCGCAGTATGTAAACAAAACATTGCCATGTGACACCTGTCAAACGTTTTGCAAACAAAAACAGTGCCATGTGGGTACTCTCAAATATTTTGTAAACAAACAGTGCCATGTGGGAACTGTCAAATATTTTATTAACAGTGTCCATGTGGGAACTACCAACATTTATTTTTGAAGAGAAACAATGCCATGTAATCTTAACTGTCATATACTTTAATAAAATTCTCCAAATGTCTAAAAAAAAATCTAATCAATTTAGCAAAATATTGTAATACATACAAAAAGGTAGATTGAAGTATATATCGGAACTGTTAATTATATAATTTAATTAAAGTTTACTTATTGTATTAAGATTTATTTACATATTTGGTGTAAGGAAAAAGTTAAATTTTACATAATAAACTATTGGAAGTAGCACTCAGGTTAAAGATTTCACTGTGATAAATGNTGCCATGTAATCTTAACTGTCATATAATTTAATTAAATTCTCCAAATGTCTAAAAAAAAAAATGCTAATAAATTTGGCAAAATATTGTAATACATACAAAAAGGTAGATTGAAGTATATATCGGAACTGTTAATTATATAATTTAATTAAAGTTTACTTATTGTATTAAGATTTATTTACATATTTGGTGTAAGGAAAAAGTTAAATTTTACATAATAAACTTTTGGAAGTAGCACTCAGGTTAAAGATTTCACTGTGATAAATGGTACCGTATTTTATCGCATATAAGTGGCACATTTTATTTAAAAAAAAATTTATTGAAAACTTGGGGTGCGACTTATAAGTGAGAAAAATTCCTCCAGCCCCGCACTAACGTTTCATTTACTACGAATTCACGGCCCGCGGCTCGATTTCCAAACTCTTCAGCGAACAAAATCACTTTCATTTTGAAACCTGCGGTGTAGGTACATCTCTGTTCCATCAAGAACTGTCGCGCTTCTTCACTGCAACATAAAAACAACACTATGCGGCGGAAAGACGAGTCACGGCTAACATTTGGCACTGAAGAACCAACGCTAATGTGCTGCCATCTCTTGGTCTCCACAAAAAGCTTTCGAAAATAATCGATTATCAGTTATTGACCAAAATTCGATTCCTTTTCATTATTTTAAAATATGTTTTCTCTTAAGGATTGCGAAGGGAATTACGTAACGGAAATATTCAAATGCCTTTCTATATTTTGCACGTTTATTTGATAAAGTGCAGAATAACAACGCTAATACTAAAATTACATCTTAACCTAGAATTATCTTATAAGTTGAAAGAATGTGTTACGTTAGTTTTATAACCACAATTCAGCGTCTCCAATATGGCGTGGTTATACTTCTGAAAAAAACGTGCCCAAACGAACAAGATGGAGTGTACGAGTCCGCTGGACAACAACTGAAATTTATTTAATTTCAATTAATAACGGTGAAATCTTTACCCATGAGTGCTACGTAAAAATGTAAATATATAGTTTAGCAATATTAACTTTACAATTACGGCATTAAATTTATACATATTAATATTTAACCTACGAACTATTTCTTTTCAGCTATAACCAACATGTCCCTTCAAAATCCGTTGTTAATTCTTACGGACTTTTAACAAATTATTAAAATTTATTGAAAAAATATACTTAAAACTTAAAACAACCAATTTATATAGTGCTTCAGTGCTAAAAGCAAGACAAAACCTTTTTCCATATATATTTTTTTATAACCAATTGAACATGTCACTCCTAGGGTGATTTTTCAAAAGTTCTTTTCAAAAGTATCGAAGATACCGTGAATGGATTATACCACTAATTTCTTGGATAATGAACGTGTATCAATGTAATGGTATAGAATAGTTCAACTTATGCATTTATAATAAAACACGGGAACATAAACTTTAATTTTATTCAACACTTGTATTAAATAATTGCAGTTTGAAAATGAACCAATACGTAACACTCAAATGTAAAGTACTTTTGTTAGTGTAAAACAAAATTGGTCTCTTGAAAATCGCTTAATAAAAATTCGTACTCCAGTGGAATTAATAAAACAGAGAAGAAACATGACATCGTCTAGGTTGTTGTCCATAATTTATTTTGGAATCATGGTATAAAAAATAACCAATGATATAGCGTGGTTGAAAACAACCTGCAAGGAAATATGAAAATTATAACGCAAGAAAATTTGCTTACATGTGAAAAACTATAGGTTCTGTCCATCCTGCCTGTTTGGAGTGGTCGACGTAAATGCGAATTAAGCTTTACTCTCACTAGGGATCACCTCCCTAGTGAGTTTAAAGTTTAAAATTCTTGCTAACCGGAATAGTAAACCTTTAAAGCAATCATTACTAAACAAATACTTCAGAACAAAAATGCAATGCTTCATACATTGCGTTAATGCCTCTACTCCATAGTTTTATAGTTATAAATTAAAATTGGTAACATTGATACTTTTTTTAAAAAGTTTCTTTAAGTTATAGATTGGGTGACTCAAGGCATGTAATTCTTTATAAAGTAACAAATTTTATCATTTAACTAAAGTTTTAAAGAACTTACTGCTCACTGGATGATTGTGGATGATTGTGACTACACGGTTCGCATAAAACTAAGAAAACTGAGTAGATTTACGGAAATCGAATGAACTTTCCGTTAATTTAATGGCACTATCTGTTAATTTATGGAATTATCCGTAAATTTTCAAAATATATTTACTAAATATATTTATTTTTTGTTTTTAAATGGGCTATACAAAAATATTTATTTTCGTTACATGGAAGTTACTCTGTGAATAACAATTAATATATATATATGTACATTTTTTCTTAGCTCGGGGTTAGAACACAAATCAAAACTATACTATCGTTAAGGTATATCCAGTTACTTATAATATATTTATGCAAGCAACGTACAAAAAAGTTAACCTTTAGAGTGACGTGACATATACGCATATTTTGCATCTACCGGCTTGCCTGAAATGTTGCCGTCTGTTACAGGTCGTTTGCTCAGTGTAGTGTCCAGCAGGAACGATGATTATATATATATNTATATATATATATATATATATATATATATAACAGTGGTAAAAAATAACACTTTGTGAGTCTCGGTATTGTTATCCTATGCCCGAAGCTACAGGAAATGCATAGAGGTACCGTATTTTAAAGTACAGAGTGTTTCATAATTACGTGCCCCGTTTTCGTATGTAAAATGTACATTTATGTTAATATTTCATTAATTTACGGAAACTGCCAACAATGCTGTTTCGCTTCAAGTGATGCCTTGTGCTTGTCACAAAATTTCCTCGAGACCACCGTCGCCACCCTCAAGTCATCTGTTTATTCCGGTCGACGTTAAAACACAATAAAAGTTCTTTTAACCATATCTTCACTCCTCGGTCAAGATGAGATGGCAGCCTGGGTCAGGAAATTCTAAAACCGATTATGTCTCTATTGGACGTTTCTTCTCCCAATATTTTCTTTATTTTATTTTTCTCGTCGTCGCATTTAAACTTGTTGTGCTGTAAATAAGAGTCCTACAATACATTTCCGCTGGATTAAACTCGTCTGAGGACTGCATCCACCCGAATTGTAACAAAGATTGACACTTCCAAGGAGGCAAAACTCTCGACTCTAATGCCTGCAAGAACGCCTCACGTCCACGAATCCGGTGAATTATTCTGTATGTACGTTAAAATAACTAATGTGAGTTTTCCTGAACTATTTATATACTCTCCGTACAATGTCTAATCCAAGTAGGGCAATAAATATTTTCATACGTTACATTAGAGTTTGAAAAAATCCCCAAATATATTTAGCAGTGACAAATAGGCTCTATTTCTCAAATAAGTTAAACGGTTAGTTAATAATATGAAGTCCTGAAACTTTATTTTACTTTCATTGAGAAACATAGGTCGTCAACTGAATTGAATCAAAATATGGATAAATATATCCTTCTTCTACAGATTTATTTAACTGACATTGCTGCTTTTTAATAATTGTCTCGCTTTACGTCTGAAAGCTACTGGAGGGACATTTGGTATCAGTGTTAACATACGTACATATATGTTTCCTGGCATTAAAACCCATAAACTCTCCTGACAAACGACGGTTGCTAAGAGCCCTCCCACGTGGAGCGGTTATCTGCGTTTTGAGGTCAAGAATCGCGGGAGCGATAAGGGCGACACTACCACGCATATCAAGGGCATAATTGCAGCTACGCGCAGGGCTCTAAATTGGCCAGTTTTGTTATCGTCGTGCTACGCGTGCCTATATGAAACTTTAAAAGCGGCGACGCTATCATTTTATTGGCNTGGCCAGTTTTGTTATCGTCGTGCTACGCGTGCCTATATGAAACTTTAAAAGCGGCGACGCTATCATTTTATTGGCGGAAAGTCTGTAGCAAAGTTCAACGCAGGCCCCTCGAGTACTTCGATTTGTACCCGATTAGAATATTTTCAAATACAGTTATTTGAAAAGTCGTTTTTAGATATATTCGAGTTCTTTAAAATTGTGTTTATTACGTGCGCGATGTCTTGAAAGTAACATACAGGCATAGTCCCGAAATGTTGATTATTTTCGTAGATCAGCACGTTTGGCACACGTTTAGTAATTTCGTAAAAAAAAAAAAAAGCAACTGGGTTTCTAACATTTTGCAATGCAGTTCAAGGGCCAGGTAGGCGTCCCCCCTCTTACGTTGGTTTTCGGTGACCGTGCACGCTAAGAAGGTACATTGCTCCGTCTTTAACCTTCGGTACATAAACGTGCGATATAAGCTGGAAACTCCGAGTTGGACGACCTTGGCCACGAATGTCGTCCATCTGCAGCTTGAAATCGCGCTGGAGATATCAACAAATGAGACTCTGCTCCAGACTAATAATTTTACCCGGAGCTTGTATTCGCACACCTCGGTAGCCACGAGAGGTGTGGAGTTTTCTCAATCTCAGATTCTGGACGTCAACGGAGCTGGTGTCTGTTTTGCACTCGGAGGTACTTCCAACACCCTCAGTTTTTTTTTTAAACGGGCCCCTTGTCCCGTGAGTCTGTGACACTTCTGAACTTATTAAAAGCAAGTGTCAAAAAGTTCCGTCGCATTCATAGAAATCGCGACAATGAGCGTTGCTTATAAGGGGGAGAAAGGAGGTTGCGCCCGCGGGGTTGTTTGGGGAGTATTTTCCGCGCGCGATCAACCGTGAAGGCAGAAGGGTTGAGGTGTTTTCAGGAGGGAAACTTCTGAGTGACACCCAGGCCTTGTAGCGCACACCTCGTCGCACATCTTCCACTCTTCTCCTGCTTCAGCGCAAGTCGCCCGGCAGGCCGGACAAGAAAGAGTTTAATCAGCTGCGGGAACGGGTAAAGGGGATTTCAATTTAGCTCGGTTTGTTGGGACGCAAGTAAAAAAAAAAAAAAAAAANAAAAAGAAAACGTGGCCTACAAAAGTCAAGATGATTTGAGGAAAACCTAGGTAGGGCACGCTTTGCCAAAATCAAGGGAGGGGAGGCGAAAAGGGGCCGGGGAGGGGGATCCCTGATTGCACGACGCAGTCCGAAGAAGAAAATCCAATAAATGTTGTTAATTTTATCATGACTCTGAAGTAGCGAGTATGATTTGGTTATAAGGTATAGTGTGTCTGACTATGGATTCGATACCGTTGAGCTAAACTGAGGATATGACCCAGGTAATTTTACATACCCATTACAATTCTTGAAAATGAACCTTCTCATTCCCTTGCCAATGAGATTATTTCTAGTCTTATGTTCAGACCGACAGTGTGTGGAGCTATAGTAGCGTAGCTGTTTTTTAAANTAGTCTTATGTTCAGACCGACAGTGTGTGGAGCTATAGTAGCGTAGCTTTTTTTTAAAAACGGTTCAATATTTTCCTGTGGTTCCTGCTTATGAACAGTTGTTTGCGAATTGTGATATTAGGCATCAGCTCGAGAACCCGTAAATAACTAATCATCATATGTAATAATTAAAATACTTCAAATTGGTTCGAAGTCAATTGTTGTATTTTTACATTAATTTTGTTATAATTGCTACGTAGTACCATACCTGGCCGCGTGAAAAAACTACAAGTACATTTCATTCCGACTTCTGGCCCTCCAAGTGTGCTTACATACAGAAAAAGTCAGCGATAATATTTAAACAACTGATAATAACTTCAATAATCTTTGTTCTTGTGTTATATTGGCAGGATAGTGTTGCAATCTTGAAAAGCTCAGAGGTTTCGTTTGTTATTTACTTTGATCAAACTAGCGGCCTGTTTACCTCGAGTTGTGATCTCCGCACACCACTCATTAGAAACTATTTAAGCTACAAAAATGCTTACTACTCAAAATAAAACTTCCTCGGGTGTTAGTAACTTTTACAAACTTTCATGAAATTTTGTTTGGCCGTTTGATTTACATAAGCAAATTTGGGAGACAACGTATTTACCACGTTTCCTTAAATTTGCAGGCTGGGAACATACTAAATCTGGGAAAAAAATAGAGTTATAGTTATAAAAACATGACTTTTTCAAATACTTTCTCATCTTATAAATACTTAAATGTCAATACTGTGTGTAAAAGTAGTATCCTTAGTGTAGACATGACCAAAAATTAATTTTGTCATAAGTAATTCACGAGACGAAAATTTTTGAGCAGTTAGATAATATAAAAAAACATTTTGTCTGGATAAACATTTGTAAAACATTTAGTTCAATATCAAAACTGCAATGGAAGTTTGTTGCAAATATATGTGGACCGATTAAATTCTACTACATAGCACTTCAGTGGGTAATTATATACTTAGGCAAACGATATTTCGGCCAGAGAGGTCGCCCACAAAAGCCACTTACAGTATGGGCTGTTCACGGTTAATTGAGCACTTTTGAAATAAACATTTTTAAAATGTCACTGCTACTACCTGCACACATGTATATAAACGGGCTCACTGAGTTGAATGCGTCTAGCAAAGTTGGTTAACGACAGAGGGGAAAATAGTCGTGACGCTCCAACCAGCTGTAACTACGAATGTGACGAGGTGTGGACGAGGGCGGAGATGCGTCGAGTTGCAGCGGCGTGGTGCCACGTTTCGCACATGCGGCAAGTCCGGGAGACGACCTCGCAGAGAAACGTACCGTCATCCTCGCGGTGACGATCCAACGACAAGCGCCTATGGACAGTCGAACCCCGTGGCTACTATATGCACAAGCGTGTAAGAACGAGTCGCTTATTCACCAACCGCACATTCTAAGCAATTATTCGTAAAATTACCATATCAGTGTATACGGATAGTGAGAGAGTGCGAATGGTAAACTATTTTCCCATACGTCCATCGTACCGTTTCTACAACCGCTCACGAAACAGTCAAATGTGTAGGGAAGTCCCCAACCTTGTATATAGTATAGTCTATTCGCGGTTTCTTCACACTATTTTTAATCTAACCTTTGAAAAATCTCCCCATGTATGACGTGTTTAGTTATTTCATAAATATGCCCAATATCATAAACGTTTTATACTTCTGGTAACATTAAAGTATCTTATTTTTCGTTAAAATGAAGTTTTACATGTGTTTTATTTAAAAAATATAATATTTCATTTATAATAAATATGAATTAAAACAATGAGAAAACATGTGTTGGTAGCGCCTAGTAAGAAATAGTTCCCATGCAAAATATAATTACAACTAAGTGCGCACGAATTCGCTGCGTTGTCCTTTCATTTAATTTTCTAGACTTAGTGAAGCTTAGTTTGCTCGAGGCGGAAAAATATCCTGGAAGTAGAACTTCAGCAGGGTTTCAGAAAAGTATGAAGTAACCGTGAATGGATTAAAGTAACGAGGCTCAAAAGTCCTATATTTGCAGTCTGACAGGTGGTATTATTTCCATATAACGCATTTCCATTACAGTTTAAGAAGATTACCGTGTTGTTCTAGATTAGTTTGAATTGCAAACACACTCATTTAACTAGAACCGTAAGGACCTGTTTTACCACCTCCCGTTACTCTTCTGGTCAAAAGTTAGCTACTGGATAGCAATTAGGCAAATTTCGTTTTATCACTTCAAGTGAATGTCTAGCCGTGACGTAAGCTTCCAGTTGATAGTTATTGAGAATGAACCGGCCGCTAGCCCGCTAACTGACCCAGTAGTTGGTTGGGGGAAAGAAAATGGCGTCATATTTGGGAAGGCATGTTAGAAAGGCGACGATAACGAGTATTTACGTAATAATAAGTATAGCAATTTGAAGTACTCTCCAATGGCGCAGATAATTATGTATACATAAATATAGAAATATGAAATTATTTTCAACTTATTTTATAACAATTACTTATGTATTTATATATAAATATGTAAATAAAATTATTTTAAATTAATTTTATACATAATTATGTATATATAAATACAAATTTATTTTAAATCTCTATATTTACATATACGTATTCCTACAAGCACATTTAAATATCATATTGTTACGTAAGTATCTGCGTGTTTTCTTCTGAGGTGAATGAGTATGTAAATTTTCTCAGAGTGCTCCCATGTGTTTTTAAATATAAATTTTATGGTGGAAGTCCTTTTGTGGGCACAAGATAGGCTCTTTACTGTAAAAAGATAATATAGAAAAACATGACAGTTGACGTTCTGACACCGAGAGGTGAACATAGATTTGGAAGCGCTCATACCACGAAGATGAATTGCGAATACGAAGACCTGTCTTTGCCCTCTACGATTATGGAGCCGCGACCTGCATCATCGCTAATTGGTTGTCACCAGTGCCGATTCTGTGATCGAGTTTTCACTTATGGTCAAAATGCTCATAGACATGAGAGAACGACCTGTACGAAGAGTTCTTTTATTATCACGATAAAGCATTACATTGCTCCCATGCAGTTTGTGCAAGGTGATACATTGAAAGAGCATACCGAGATCTGCAAGGATTCGTCTATTGGGAGTCAGCAAGTGTTGCCGGAAATACTTATTGCTGCGTCGATGGGTACCGATTCGACAGGCGATTATGATGAGACCGTTAATGCCATAGACGGAATGAGTGCAGCAGAGTCGGTTTGCGCAGAATGTACACTTGCAAGACGTTCGAGTGAAGTCGACAAACTTAAAATAAACGGTCGTCGGCTCTAAATATTGATGAGCATACAACTCTTGCTACAAAGAAATGAAAATTTAATTAAGAATACAAAACAGAAGGTGAAAATGACCATGAAGAGAGGATTGAGGGAAATGAACACGACAATGATAGTGCTGATGAAGATGATGGCGATTTTCTCAATGCATGGACACACCCCTCCAACACATTTGCTGCAACAAGCGATATGAAGAAGGCAGAAGACGCCGAGAATACTGGCTACCTATTTCCCGAAGACTCGAATGAACTTGTTGATAGACTCAGATATTTGATTGACCTTCAAAAACGCAGGGATCTCACGCACATTAACGAGATATTTTCAATCATTAGTAAACTGAAGGAACGGGGATATACAGCATGATTTAAATGAACTGCTTCCTTTTGAAATTGTAATTACAAAATAATAATAAATTACTATTATAAAATAATTGGTATTCCTTTATTTTTGTGTGTCGTATCCTTTTATCCCTCACACATTTAAAGTGGCGCTATGAGCACTAGACTATTTACGGAAAGATCTGCATATAGAATGATAATAAAGACTTTAGTATAAAAATTCACGGATAGTTGACTGCATACAAAACATTAATTCTGTCGATATGTACACATTTGGAGACAGTTGGTAAACGAAATTAATTTCTATGCATATGGGTGGGGGACAAACCGAAGGATTGTTCGAAGGATCGATAGAATAATTGGGATTGATCGACGGATTGGGATTGATCGAAGGGTTGGGGTTGATCGAAGTATTGGTATTGATCGAAGGATTGGGATTGATCGAACGGTTGGGATTGATAGAAGGATTGTGATTGCTAAGGATTGGGATTGATCGGAGGATTTGTATTGATCGAAGGATTGGTATGGGTAGCTGTGGAGCATGTGGAGCATGTGGAGCAGATTGTGGAGCGGATTGCGATTGTTGAGCATGTGGAGCAGATTGTGGAGCGTATGTAGAGTGGATTGCGAAGGATTAGTGTGGATTGGTGTCAATTGGTGTGTGGATTAATGTGTGGATTGGGGTGTGAATTAAAGTGTGGATTGGGGTAAGGATTCATGTGTGGAATGGTGTGGATTGGGGTGTTGATTGGTGTGTGGATTGGAATGGATTGATGTGGTGGTGTTGATTGTGGTGCCGATTGCG
Organism: Clitarchus hookeri; assembly: GCA_002778355.1. Taxonomy (NCBI): domain Eukaryota; kingdom Metazoa; phylum Arthropoda; class Insecta; order Phasmatodea; family Phasmatidae; genus Clitarchus; species Clitarchus hookeri. The sequence goes on from NQII01007196.1 coordinate 42,409, forward strand.
GTGTTGATTGATGAAAATTTTACGAGATTGGCAGAAATATTGCGAGATTGGTCGAAAAACCGATGAAAAAACAAGTCTCTAATAATTTTCAATATATACATATTTGTTAATTTTTTTTAATTTTATGAGATTGAGAATTTATTTTTGGGTTCAAGGTTATCCAAGGTAATGGGCATTGGGTCAGGTCACAGATGTGATGACAAGGTGAAGGCCACCCAGATCTAACCTGTTTTTGGAGTCATCAGTGCCACCTACGTATTGAAAATGTAAACAAATGACAAACAAAAAAAACAATATGGCGGGTAGAATGCTTTCTACAGAATGAGTGATCATGAGGGAGTAGGGGAGGGGAATATTCATACAATGAGAAACATTGGTGGCGGGACGAACGAGCGAGAGTAGTTAACCAATAACGGGTGACGAAGCGAACACAAGTAATCAACCAATGAGAAACATTGGAGAGGGTTAGTCGTCTGCTGGACATGGTACTGAGGAAACCTCCGGGAATGTAAGATTTTTTATAAATTTCTTAAATTATTTTTTTTATAATTTTTTAAATATATTATTTTTAATTTTTGGGGTTTAAGGTTATTAATGTCATGAACATATGGTCAAGATCATAGGTTAAGGTTAAGGTCACTTGGATTTAATATGGTAGTTGGGTGACGTCATAACATGGTGGCTGGTCGGTTCCAGTCCCCCGTCCTCTCCAAGCTAGAAAATTCTATATGTTGATTTTTTATAAAATTCTTAAATCAATTTTTATATTTTAAAAATAATTTGCATTAGTTTTTATAACTTTTTAGAGGATTTTTAAAACAACATAGCGATTTTTTTTGGATTCAAGATTATTCAAGGTCAAGGTAAAAGGTCAAGGTTACCGATACCCAACATGGGGTTCGTAGTCAGTAACGTAACTTACTAGCCGATTTTTATGAATTCATTCGATTTTTTTACCATTTTTTTCTAAAGCGTTTATTTTCAAGGTCATTGGGGTCATGGTCACTTACATCCAACATGGTGGTCGGAGTCATCGATGTAACTTTTCCCTCGATTTTTAAATTGTTTTTAATTTTCTTAATTTTTTTAGGATTTTATAGACATTTTTTGCTTTAAGGTCATCCAAGGTCAAGGTTGAAGGTCAAGGTCATCAAAATCTAACATGACTGACGAGATGGTCACTGGCCGACCTGACGAAGGCCGGTCGTGTCGGGAGCTTAGTCGATCCACCTGTCATCGACCCTGGACCACCTACATTTACATCTTTAAATATTTTTTTATTTTTTATTTTTTATAAATTTTTGGAATTTTTTTTATCTTTTGGATTTTTAATTTTCAAGGTGAATGGTCACCGGGGTCAAGGTAAAATGTCAAGGGCATGGTCACCGACGTCGACATGGTGGGCAATATGGCCGCCGGGGACCGGAATGGCAGAGCATGAACAGCTCCGAGCTCTGATCCCAGATTCCGATGTGCCCAACTTCCCATTTTCCTTCTACTTTCATATTACAAATATTACGCTCAAGTAAATATTTTGTGACGTGACTTTCAACTGTGGCATTTTCTTCTCGATAATCAATACGCGTTTTGGACGTTAACGTGCAGCTATCTTGTACCGAGCCGTGAACCACAGAACATGTGGCGCGGCAGACGCACCATTGATTACTGACTTGTGAATAGAAAAATTTTTGTAGTTACGATCAATAGAGAGTATCGGAAATGAAACAAAAAATAATAGTTATCACAAATTTATGCCACCTTCGCTTTCCGAGCTTGGAAGCTGAAAATACTGACCACTCACTTTTAGTATTATTAAACAGAAATTGGTTAATAATAAATATATCTTTAACTGCAAAATAATATGTTACCATATCCAAAACATNACCACAGAACATGTGGCGCGGCAGACGCACCATTGATTACTGACTTGTGAATAGAAAAATTTTTGTAGTTACGATAAATAGAGAGTATCGGAAATGAAACAAAAAATAATAGTTATCACAAATTTATGCCACCTTCGCTTTCCGAGCTTGGAAGCTGAAAATACTGACCACTCACTTTTGGTATTATTAAACAGAAATTGGTTAATAATAAATATATCTTTAACTGCAAAATAATATGTTACCATATCCAAAACATNGTATTATTAAACAGAAATTGGTTAATAATAAATATATCTTTAACTGCAAAATAATATGTTACCATATCCAAAACATAAACATTAACCTATTACACAAAACGTTGTTTTATGACAATACGAACTCGAAATGTCACTAGCTTTTAGTAACTTTAGTTGCCAAGATCTTCAAAATCAGACCAGGACATTCAGATTACAAACAAGAGGCTACACAAGAGTGGTAAAACATTCACTGCTATTTAGCCGGCAGTCAAGCCCAACTCCCTGCCAGCTATACTCTGGTTTTAGTAGGAGGTGGTAAAATCCGCCCTAAGTTAATTTAGGATGGATTAGTTCAAACTATAAAAACACGTATTCGCCCACCGTAACAGGTTGGTTGTGGGGCCCTGTTGGGTTACGATACTATTTTGAAAAATGAGGGGTGAAAACGTGAGTGCGCAGTCCTGTGTTCCCAACCGTAATAGAATTCGGCTAAATGTAGCCAAATGTTAGGACATATAGATTACAGCAAATATGATATACCCGAATCTTAAAATCACAGAGTATAGAGGTTTAAATAGTAGCATAGTAGGGAGTTCAAAATGCAAGCCAAATTGATATACGATCTAATAAAGATTTTCTATTTTTCCCCAGTAAAAGCCACCAATTCAAATTTTATAATCACTCTGTTTATTTCTAAGGAAGGTTCTAGCAGTACCGTATCACGGTAAGTTCTCGATCTTCTGAATAAGATTTGAATTCATTCTTGGAAGTGTTCAATTAACAATTCTTGACTAAGTCAGTAATAAATTATTGTTAAGTAATTACATTAAAGACAANTTCTTGGAAGTGTTCAATTAACAATTCTTGACTAAGTCAGTAATAAATTATTGTTAAGTAATTACATTAAAGACAAGAATTATCATTATTATTATTGTATTATGAACAGTGGTGTGCAAATTGTTCAGGTAAAACGCATGCAGCCGACTTGCTGGTCTTTATGTTGGCAATACTAATCCATGGCCTTGGCAGTTCACAGACGTTCGTGTTCCGGTCCGTGGACGGAAGATCGGGTAGAGTGCGCGCTCGTGATGCGCATAGCCCAGCATTGGATGCATTCTTGCCAACACGACTATCATNTTCTTGGAAGTGTTCAATTAACAATTCTTGACTAAGTCAGTAATAAATTATTGTTAAGTAATTACATTAAAGACAGGAATTATCATTATTATTATTGTATTATGAACAGTGGTGTGCAAATTGTTCAGGTAAAACGCATGCAGCCGACTTGCTGGTCTTTATGTTGGCAACACTGATCCATGGCCTTGGCAGTTCACAGACGTTCGTGTTCCGGTCCGTGGAGGGAAGATCGGGTAGAGTGCGCGCTCGTGATGCGCATAGCCCAGCATTGGATGCATTCTTGCCAACACGACTATCATAAACGACGTGGATAGGATCCGAAGTTAGAACACTGTTTATGCAACACAAGTGCTTTAAGATGTTTGTATACTTTTTCCAATAATTTTTTAACGCGATTATATTAAATTTAAGTTGGTAAAATAATTTCATTAATATAAAGCAGCTTGTCTTTTGAAAATTGCGATATAAGCAAACAAGTTCATCGCTATTGACCGTGTGACTTGTACAGTTGTATTGGTGTGGGGTAGGTCAATGGTGGGTACATGCACAGAAGACAGAAATCGGTCTACCTAATCTTTAGTCCACGCTCCGGACACCGCGGTCCCGCCACCCGTAAAAATGACGAGAAGGTTATTATTTTTTGGGAGGTAGCATGGTGTTTGTACTAGCGTGTGTGGTGACACGGGGTGATGTGGAATGTCCGAGGACGTTGGGAGGGAGGGGAGCTAGAGGGTGATCTACACAAAGAAGACTCCCGCGGGCAGCATCGACCTGCCTTGAATGGCCGAGAGCTGTGGCACAGTAGCGTCACTGCTCCCCTGCCGCACGTCATTCACGCTGCATCGAGTGTGAAATATTTGGGGGATTTCTATCCCCGCTTGTGGTGCGAGGGGGCGAGGTCTGTAATAGGCTTAAACACTCCACCCCGCACAATGGCGTCGCCGCGGGGAACTGATAGGTGGGAGGGGACACCCCGCGCGCGGAAACCGCTGATCCGGCCGCGCTGGCCCTAACAGGATGTAGAAATCTGAATAAACATTAGGGTAACGGATTTTCCTTCGCTCGAATCTGGATTACTGCCGGCTCGGGAACCAGAAAGGTTTCGTGCACGCCCTGGGGGGCTTGTTACTGCACATATTAGTTGACACTTGTCAATTTTCATTCGTGCGCTGTTGGAACCGTGAAGTTCGTAGGCGGTTGTTATCTTCGTTGTCGCCACCGAACGCGTCGCTCATCTTGTACGAGCAACACCGCAGATTGTGCAAGGCGATGCCTTGTTAGGAACTGTGAAATTGGAGGTTGCGTGATCAAATCTCACAGCGGGGGAGTCAGATTTGCGTCGACGCACCATGATTTTCGGTCACTAAGCTTGCCAAATAAAACGAAACAGTGGCTAGATTTCAATATTCACTCAATCATGAACGATATTGTTCCAGTAGTAGAAGGTGATAGATTTTTTCTGTAAACAAAGCGTTCCAAAATATACGAATATATCTGAGAAGCTATGTTTTTATTTGGGGGATTAGAAAACGCCGATGGACTCTTAACAAGTACTTTATATATTGTTGTTAGTTAGATTATATACGGCGTATTATAATATAAATTAAAATATTGAGAAGTATGAATTACATTAACAATGAAGCGAATTGTTATTTCAGTATATGCGAACAATGCAACAAACTAGATGAATAGAGAAAGGTGGACTATATTATCGACGGTACGTACGTTAATACATTTATTACATTCTCGTAAGACTTAAAAAAAAAACCTTGGGCGTTGTCAGGTTCTTGACTTGGTCTTATATTTAAATAACTGAAAGAGCTCAGGTTAGCATCTTATTTCATTTGCTCTGCGTACTTAAAAAAAAACATTTCCACCACCGACAGAAAAGAGCTATCACTCATATTTTGCTGTCCTAACCATCAACAATCAGTAAGGTCTTGTTTACACGAAAAACAACATGATATGTCTTGTTAAACTTCATTAATTACTAAAGTAACCAATCAGTCCTTCACTTAACTCTATAGTTTAGCACTACCCTGTGTTCTTGTGATAGTCTCCAATAATTCGTCTGGGAGCACTTCGAAAACTCTTCTAAAGATCAGATGCACTTGCAGTTTTCTATTTTTTTCACGCCACGACACCAGATATGATTTAATTTGAAAAGCTTTACTGTTCCTAATTTCAACAAAAATTTGCTACGTATCGTAGACATGTGTAGCTAGAATTTTTAGTATATCACATGAAAAATTTTATCCTTATTTTCAGCAACCGAAACGAACCAGAAAAAAATTTGCAAAGCAGAGCGTTATGCATATTTTTTTAATGGGCATAATAATTTCACCCATTTTTTTTTTGTTTTTTCTTTAAAGATTTTTCTTAAAATTTTTGTTACGCATTAAATATTCGAAGCGTAGTTGAAATAAGATAAGCCAAGTAATGCCTGCAGTAAAATAAATGTTCATAAAACTTTCATTGGGGCGTTATTAAGGGTATCCACGCCAATTTAGTTTAGAGAAGAGAATATAAATGTAGGCCTATCTATTACTCGCTCAAATGATAGTTCTGAAGAACAAAAAGTTACTTAAAATATCAAAGCCATTGGAACTTCTGCTGCTACAGTTGGAAAATATTTCCTAAATCACTTCCCCAGACGGTCATTCACAATCAATGTTCCTAAATGGTTAATTTTATTGCAAATCTGATAACATGAATGAGCTTTGATTTTGTCGAGTACACTTAGGCCTATACAAACAGTAAACATATATTCAACAGCTTTTCCAAAGTCTTCAAACTTCAGATTTTTCATTTTATTTGGATGCAAGTAAAATTATGATAATCATTTCTTTTTATTTTGAAAAAATATTTCCTTATCGACATAATTTATTGAGTCCATGTACGGAATGAATAACGCCTGCTTCAATTACTTATTTTTTTAAAGTTCCTGGTTTAATAAGCAGTGTTAATAACCTGCAGTGCAGTTATTCTTGAAAGCTTTAAATGGAAAATAATTTTCTTTTCTGCTGTTTTACTATTTCCAAGTATTTATTTTGAATAGCTCATCCACGAATTCCTTGTTGTGTTGCAGCTACATAAACAAACGTTATTGCATGTGTTTGGAAACTTGCAGCAAATTGNCTACGTATCGTAGACATGTGTAGCTAGAATTTTTAGTATATCACATGAAAAATTTTATCCTTATTTTCAGCAACCCAAACGAACCAGAAAAAAATTTGCAAAGCAGAGCGTTATGCATATTTTTTAAATGGGCATAATAATTTCACCCATTTTTTTTTTTTGTTTTTTCTTTAAAGATTTTTTTTTTTAAATTTTTGTTACGCATTAAATATTGCTTCGCATCAACTTTATTCTATTCGGTTCATTACGGACGTCATTTTAAAATGTTCATAAAACTTTCATTGGGGCGTTATTAAGGGTATCCACGCCAATTTAGTTTAGAGAAGAGAATATAAATGTAGGTCTATCTATTACTCGCTCAAATGATAGTTCTGCAGAACAAAAAGTTACTTAAAATATCAAAGCCATTGGAACTACTGCTGCTACAGTTGGAAAATAGTTCCTAAATCACTTCCCCAGACGGTCATTCACAATCAATGTTCCTATANTCCCCAGACGGTCATTCACAATCAATGTTCCTATATGGTTAATTTTATTGCAAATCTGATAACATGAATGAGCTTTGATTTTGTCGAGTACACTTAGGCCTATACAAACAGTAAACATATATTCAACAGCTTTTCCAAAGTCTTCAAACTTCAGATTTTTCATTTTATTTGGATGCAAGTAAAATTATGATAATCATTTCTTTTTATTTTGAAAAAATATTTCCTTATCGACATAATTTATTGAGTCCATGTACGGAATGAATAACGCCTGCTTCAATTACTTATTTTTTAAAGTTCCTGGTTTAATAAGCAGTGTTAATAACCTGCAGTGCAGTTATTCTTGAAAGCTTTAAATGAAAAATAATTTTCTTTTCTGCTGTTTTACTATTTCTAAGTATTTATTTTGAATAGCTTATCCACGAATTCCTTGTTGTGTTGCAGCTACATAAACAAACGTTATTGCATGTGTTTGGAAACTTGCAGCAAATTGGTGGAAACATTCTGCAATACTGCAGTTATATTTACCATTTTAGTTCAATATTTCGCTATTATTCGTGATACAAAGTTGTTCCAGATTACACGCCACTTGGAGGGAAGAATCACTGGCATCTCGGCGTAATATGCAGTGAAGAATAAAGTGTGATGGCTCGGTGTGTTCCGAAATTATTTTACTAGCCTGGATACCGACTTCGTGGTTACTAAGTCTTTAGCTAGTCCGTGTTTTGAAAGCCTGCATATGACTCGTAAGAAAAACGCTATAAGTTTATGTTGTGTTGCGAACTTTCCACGTGAGGCAACTTGACACAGCAGCGCTCGGATGGAACAAACAGGTGCGCTACGTGAAAATCAAAACATTTATTGCCGAGCTGTCGGAAAATGGAGGGAAGATTACATGATAAAAGAGTTGACTAAACGAAAACATATCTTTGACATTACCACTGCGGTACGTCTGCAGTCGCAAAGACGTTTTGCAAGTATTCAGGTAACGTTTTTCACAAGATGAGCGGAAACCATTTTAGATTTTAGTTTCTGGGGGAAAAAATAAAATAAAAGGAATGCCTGTCTTACTGAGGATTTGTAAAAACGCACCAGTTTCTTTTCTAGAATGTGAGGAAATTAATAATTGGCATTAAATTACAGACTGTGGTAAAAACAAACGAAACGCAAGAACGTAAGTGGATGCCAAAGTCTGTTTGCGTTACGCTAGTTTTGGTATATTTTCTGTACGAGTTTTTTGTATGATGACTGTAATTTATCGTTTGCTGATACTAATATTCAAGAGTGCCCCTAAAGACCTAATTTACAGATTACACGCTCTAATTACTTGGTTTCTCCTGTCTAAGATCAAGATCGGATACCAATTTAGTAGTAAAAGGAAGACAGTTCCGGTTATAAAGATGTCAGAAAGGGCGGCATTTCCTTGGGCGTCAAATACATACTAAGATAGATTTATAATTTTTGCAAACGAATAAACTGCCGCGCAGTTTTAAAATTCCAAAGCGCGTTGACGTGGGAATTTCTAAGTCGTAACTGGAGCTATTCCTTATTTTTAATCCCCTCTCCGGTCACCAAACTATGCGTTACACATTTTGTGCAAATATACATTGTTGTACTCAAAAGAAAACCATTTTATAAAAATTAGCAGCAGGCAATGATAAAGAATATCGCTGCGCACATATATGTGTTTTCTTCGAAACTAAATTCTACGAAATATTTTACGTCGCGCTATACACGGAAGTTTTACAGCGGAAGTTCTCCGAAATGTCTATTGTCGAAATATGTTACGCATTAGTGACGTGGTGTGAGGAAAGATCTTGCCATCCATGATGCTCTAGAGTCGGCCTCAGCTCCTCGCAGTACAGCTCACTAACCTGTGCACGCTAGTGTGGTCACTAGTGTCTTATGTAACAGATCACTCCGCGGCTATGTATCGCTGACAACGAACCTACAAATATGTCCGTAGAATGCACCCAAAGTTCGTAAAAGTTGTATTGCNGCGGCTATGTATCGCTGACAACGAACCTACAAATATGTCCGTAGAATGCACCCAAAGTTCGTAAAAGTTGTATTGCTGGATTTATCTTTTTGACCATGAAGAAGGTCTACACATGAACTTGAGACTAACTGAATTCTCATGTTTTATCTAGGATTTGAATTTGCTCCACCGCGCAATCGTTTGCCACCACCGAGGCAGGTGATCACGGAATACGCAGTTCCAAACCTGTATCTGTCTTGATATTTCCACGCTTAAAATGTACGTGAGCGAGGTCCGAAACATTGAAGTATATAGGCCTTTCATTAAGTTGATTCTGGGCCAAATGCGTGGAAACCTAAAGCAGCAGCACACGACAGTTGCGAAACACAACAAATTTGCCAACATGTTCTTCACTAACTTATTAAAATTAAATTTTGTGGCTGTGGTTGTTGCATATTTTCATAAAATCACATTACACATCACTATAGTTTTATTTTCAATCATTGATTTTCCTACTAACTGAAAATCATGTCCGAAATGGAACTCACGACATTTTTTATAAGTTCAGGGAAGGATAAAATGACGCGATCCCGTAAGCTGGAAAATAATATTAACCACTGTGTATTGTATTTCTTTGTTTGTGTACTCTGAGAAAAAATTAATTGGCTGTAGGAACCATTTGGACTCTTAATATAGGGAGAATCATCTGACAGGTTGTAGGTGCCATCTAAATATTGTTGACATAGATGGTAATACCAACAGAACTGTTTGCTGCATTCCTCTCTGTGATTTTATCCACTCTGTACATATGGTTACTACAGCAGAACACTACGTCCCTACTACAAAAAAAATACCCCCCCCCCCAACACAACAACTTCAACAATATTTTGATTGTTCCCACAACAACTGGGATTGTAATGACCTAATAGATCATTCTGTTGCTGCTACTTTCAAACACATCTAAAGGACGGTTCAGTATTATGGACAGAATATTCAGTTAGGGTATTACAATTCTGATAATTGTGGGAACAATCCAAATATTGTTGAGGTCGTTCTGTTGGTGGCAGGCATACTACATGTTTTGTAGTAGGAATGTAGTGCTCTGCTGTGGCAACCACATTCACAATAGCAAATACAATCACAGACAGGAATACAACAAACATTTCTGTTGACATTACTATGTATGTTAATATTTAGATGGTACTCGTATTTACAACCTATGAGATGTCTGTTTCTATTTTAACAGTCTAGATGGTTCTTACGATAATTTTTTTTTTCTTATGCGTGGTGTTGACGTTTCACAGGACTGCCGAAACAGCACTAGCGAAACATATGTAGTTCAGAAAAGCAAATTGTGAAATTAAATGTTGGTGTTTCGCCACTGCATTTCAAATCATTCCGTTCCATTTGAATGATAATGTATCGGAAGGGAATGAGGTGGGATGGTGCTCGGCGGAGCACAGCAATAGAAGTACTTCATAAATACCGGCGCGGCATTGTCTGGAATCCTTGGAGCGACGGTAGGCCGGTGGTCTTGCAGAGCAGAGGGGTCTTCCACGCCAATGTCCCAGCACAAAGGCACCGCCGACATCTCGTTCCGCGCACTTAACACTTCAACATGCGCCACGGCACAAACGACGACATCTTTGGGAATACACTTACAACATTTTTTTGTGTGCTCCCGTTTTCGGACCGTTCGCGGCACCCGTTCCCATGCGCGACTTGGAAAGGAAAAAAAAAAACAATAACTGGAGACGCGAAGAAAGAGAACTTTTGGGATCCCGTGCTTCGTTTGTTCCATCAAGCCGCGCTTATCATCGCCGCTCATCTTATGCAAATTTCCTGCCCTCCTGTCTTGCCTAAGCGTGGCGTAAAGTATCGCGTTACAATTTGATGATGGAAACAATTTGTTAGCCCGTGTCTCTATAATGCACTCCCTTGTCCCTCGTTTGCGCAGAACCACTTCCATTTACAACGGCATACAAACTGCTAGCAGCATGCAGTCGCAACGGGTATTTACATTTTATCGAACTGCTAAAAACTAACAAACATTTCCATTTGAATTAAGTTAACCATAAGTATTGTCACAAATGGTACAGGATTGTTACCTCACTGTTCCGACGTACGCTAAGATATACTCCAGTGTTTCCAATTCCAACGCGAATGCTAAACACTGTATATGTTAAAAATTGTTTTAAGGTTTTGAAATCGTGCAGTAGTTCCCTGTACTTACCTGAAACATAATACATTTTATGCAGTACAGAATGGGACGGTTTAATATTTGAATTTGTTCAGGTCTGTATCTCCAAAGATGTGCGACGTGGGGCTTAGTGGAATTTCTGGTCTGTAGTGAATGTGTACACGATTATTATGAAACACCAAATAGAAAACACATTGTGGCGATTCCTTATGCATAATATAAAACGTTATCTGTTTTATCAGAACGATTAGTAAGGGAGGTTTGTGCTCTTGTGGATATATATTTAAAATTATTTAATTTCACAATATCAAACAATTCTGGAGATAAAACAAAAACTTCTTGAAGTGTTTTCATGGACTGAGGTGTGAAAGCTGCGAAGGTTTGTTGGGTAATCTACTATTACGTTTAAAAATTAGAGGATGCCATGCTATTTTCTACAGCATAATGTACCCCTAGACTTATACCGAAATTTTGATGACGGGTATATAAAAATCATGTCTTAACTAGCACAAATAATGCAGTGGTGTAACAATCAGAAGACCTATTCTCGAGGAAGGCAGTTGTAAATATGAAAGGGTGTGGTTCTTTGTCTGACAGCTATGAATGAACCTTTTAAGTCAACGTTTTATTTTCTTTATGAACGAGAGTGAAAATACCCACAAAATTTCATGAATGCCAGATGTCAATTAATGAAATTACTCTTTTATTCAGGGAGATTTACCATCACAAATAATGCTTAATTACTGTGAGATGAAATAATTTTCGATATTGATTTTTAAATGCGCGTGCCACCTCAAAGAGTTTGTATTTTGAATTAAAATTAATGCTTTATATTTGTATTGCGCGCTCACAATAAATTGAAAGGAAAAAATCTCAAGCGCAAGAAGGAAAATTTACATCTACAGATCACTCCTATAAAATCCAACATGAAATATATTATAGCGTAAAAATCTTTCTTTGGTAATTTATTTAAAAAATACATAAATTTGTAATTTAAATGTGTGAAATAATAAAGAACATTGCTATGCATTTTTTAACGCTTATTGCTTCTCGCAAACTTTAAATTCCTGACTGAGTATTGAATATCGTCATTCTAATACTGTAAAGGCTAAACTGTCCCAATGCTTGCGACATACAACGACTTAAAACCGACACCAGTGCCATTTATTGTGTTTCTGCGTACTTATATAGTTTTTCTCCGTTCTTTGCTCTCATGCAAGCGTGGTAACTGAACTGAATCAGGCCTGCCGTAACAGTAAATGTTAAAATATGCCACATTTTCGGTTTTAAGGGTTGGTATATCAGGTCAGTTATGTAGTTCACTAAACTAGATACATAATTCTAGGTGACACTGCATGAAATATAAGCTCATGAGCCTATTTTTGCAAAGCTTCATAAAACAACAGAGGGTATTGAACTCATTGTCACATGACAACCGATATGATTGCTCAAAATTGCATACCAGAAACATATAAATGTAGTTAAGCGGAAATTGGTTCAACACCTCGAAAGTACCCGAGAAAAATGCCCAGTAGGCAAATAGATTCTCTTCGTTATTAACATAGAGTAGGTAAAATGCATTTCCGCAGTTTTGCAAAAAAAAAAAAAAAAAAAAACTGAAATATTTGAACACAGTTTTTAAGGTAATCAAATCTAATCAAAATATTTACTTGAGATATTTTTTTCAAAGAAATTACTGTAAGATTTTTGAGTAAACTTTCTAAACTGTAACTTACCAAGGAAAATTTACCATTGTAGAATGCTGCAAATATAAGAATGTTGAGAGTTGATACTATAGAAAGTTGCGAAAACCTCTACGCATTTTATTGTTTCCTGAACAAATGTAAGAATACTACCGTGAATGCATGGAAAAAATGTACAATTTCTGCTTGTTCATTACGAGTATACAGTGATGCAAATTCGCAAACAGTTTCTTAGAGTGTAGGCTAGATACAGCTGGAAGATTGTTTGAGCTGATGAAGGGAAGACAACAGCTGTCCAGGCGGTGGGCATACTCTTACCTCTCTCAAACTCTATCGAATTCGACGCAGAGGTATGCTTGCTATTGGCATTTTCGCAATATCTTCACACTTTCCGTATAAAAAATTTGTTAAATCCGCCTATATATGAAGAGTTTATTTGTTTCATAAATATGCCAAGAATCTTAACATTCTTAACGTAAAATTATCTAATTTTGGTTTAAATTTAACTTTTACGTATACTTTTTATAAATTATAATATTTATAATTAATACAAATAAAACATAGAGAAAAAATGTGTGTGGTAACGCCTAGTAAGAAATAGTTGTTATGCGAAATATTATTAAGCTGAGTGCGCACAAATACAATGCACTGTCCCTTCGATGAAATTTTGTATGCACGAGGCGGAGGGATAGCCTGATAGGAAAATTCAGCAGGGCTTCAGAAAAGTTTGAAGTGGCCGTGAATGGACTTTACTCTTGATGCCCACTACACAAGCAAACTGATTATACTGAATACAGCTTCGTTCTACGACCGTACACGTTACCGGGGTTGTAGCGATGTTAGTGTCCTATGGTGGCACTTCTACATAGGTAATTACATCCATACTTCAAACCATATGTAATTTTATTCGAAACTGTGCTGTATACCAAATTTCGCTTCTTGTGAATGGATTGGCGAGGCTGTTATTATGGCATGAGCGTAAATCATGTACGCAAATGTATATTGGTCTCCATTATGTGATCTGTGGGAACGACTAACTAGTTTGCCCGGGTAACAATTGAAACATCACGAAAGTTTATTTTTTTGAGGAAAATTCGCTTTTATCGTGCCTTATTGGAAGTCACGCTCATAAACGCTAGTAAAAAAGCAATAATTTCAACTATCAAAAAAAGGAGTAACAAATTTTCTTTCCTGAATTTGAAGTACATATATGTATTTACAGCAGGAGTCGTGTCGTACGACTACATCGCATTTTTCCCCCATTCCTTTTAAAATATGTTTTTTTCAGTAGGTACTCAGCTTGAAGCACAACTTGGTAAACGTCTACTTCATCATCTGCAAATGTGCCCCCCCCCCCNCTCGAGGAATTATTGAGATAATATGGGCAAAAAAATGTTCTTATACGTACATTTTATACTTTTAGCAGTTACTGTCAGCATAAAAAGTTTCGTTGAATTATGTTTAATGGTTTAATGTATATATAACATACTAATCTAATTTATCAATATTGCCGCCACTCAATAGGGCCTAACATACTTAAAAGATGAAAGTTTATATGGCCTACTGTGGCACTATTTGCTAATTTGATAGGAATCTATTTGATTGATCCCCTAGATAGGCATAGAATCTCTATTTTCTCATTTGTTAATAACTTCATAAATGGCGAACAAAAGTGTAATGTATTAGCACATTCGGTGTTTGTCACAGATACTGAAAGCATATAAAGTTCGGCAGAAATTATTTTGGACATGACATTAACCTGAAATAAATATTTGGCTGCATTGCTGAAAAAAAATGTGACTATCCACTTAAGTCATATACGAGTAAATTTAGATGGATTACAAAAGAGTAACTTTTCGCCTGAATTTGGTGAGAACAGGTTGATTATTTCCCAAGATTTTTTCATATTGCTTTATCTTACAAAATTGCACACGAGAGAGACTGTGGAGTCACATTTGACAGTTCAGTTATGTACTGCCAGAATACAAAGTGAAAGTGAAACATGTTTACGTGGCCGCTATTTTGAAAATAAGTGCCTGACATCCTTAAAAATGTTACTTTACATGGCTTGCCGTAGTACTACCAGCTTGCCAAGTTTGATAGGAACGGATTGATTGCTTCCCAAGGTGACATAAAAACGTCATTTTTATGTGCCGCTATCTAACAAAACTGTGGGAAAAAGAGGCTATGCATTGGAATACATGATACTTGTAATATATTATTTCAGCACGCCAAGTTTGATCGAAATTGGCCAAATTGTATGGTAGCTATAGCAAATTAGCCTAAAACTTGTATACGACCACAATTTTGAAAATACGTGCCTTATACACTTCGCGCGCGTTTATATGGTTTAACGTAGTTTTGCTTACATAACAAATTTGACGGGAATCGATNGTGCCTTATACACTTCGCGCGCGTTTATATGGTTTAACGTAGTTTTGCTTACATAACAAATTTGACGGGAATCGATTGAGTAGTTTCCGAGATATAACTTGAAAGGTTAATTTTTTATGTAGTGCTGTCTTCCGAAATGGCATATAAAAAACATTCCTATCTGAATTAAATACTTATATAAACACACCAAATTTGGTTCAAATCGGTTTCGTGGGTGCTGAAATATGACATAGAGCCCTAAATTTTAAAATGACCGCCATGTTGAAAGTAAACATCCGACGTGGCCGGAAACTAGATGTCGGATGTCCTTAATAAGTACTGCATGTGTACAGAATTTGGTGAAATTAGATTCACGGATTGAAAACTTTTTTGTGGGACACAACACGAACATATACCCACACACACGCACTCACACGCAGACAAACAGGAAAGTGATTTCTTGGAAAAGTAGGCTAAAAAGGGTCTAAATTCCTTTAAAAAATACATCTTTACCAGAAAACTAACCGAAAGGGGTCATTAAATATATAAAAGATGTGGGTTTGTTTGATGCTTCTGTGTTTCCAGTAAAATCAGTAAAAACTACCCCTGTACACTTATTGTATATGGGACGACAAATTGCAAATATTTTCATTCTGTTTTTAATTATCTTTGTGTTGCGTTCACTGACCACTTTCGGTTTACACGCCTACTGCAGATATGCAGCCAATACAACTCCAATGTTATATATATATAAATATATTATTACAAATTATTTATATTAGTATAAACAGCAAGCATTTAGATATATTAATATATATAATTTATATTATAATATAGTATACTATAGGAATATTTTTTAATACTAACGTATAGGTATTAAGATAACTGAATTGATATAAAATTTTATATACAATCAACAAAGAAGGTAATTTTTCACAGTAAAGCGATTTTTTTACGGATATGAAAAATATATAGAGGAGGGTTAGTATCTATAAATATTGACTTACATTCTTATACATATATTCACATTATTTATCTTTGTTTTTGTGACCATTTCGAACCCCTTTTATAAATCAATATAAGCCATTTTAATATTGATTAGTTTTTGAGACAGTTTACATAAAGGTCAGCCATTTACAGTCAAAAGCTTTGTTACAAAGGTCTATCCCCATAACCCCGCTTTCGGGTTATAATTCCTAGCGATAAGGAAAAACGGTAGGCTGCAGTCTGCGTGCGCACGCTGTTGCTTTGTGATGTGAGGCATCCAAGTACAAATAGCGCCTCTTAAATGTTGGAACTATAAGTTTTGTATATAAAACTTGTTGGAAAAAATACTTTACCATTTTCCTCAGCAACTTGTGAGGGAAGTTGAAATATATAGTTATTTATACACCGTAAACAAATTATTTAGAACAGGCACAGAGACTTGGGGCACTCGTTTCCTTTCAACACGCTGGTGACACTTGTCAAGGTCGGACAACTTATCACCTCACCCCGATGCGGTCGACTCTTATCGGCGTTTTTGCATCTAGCGTCTTCTAGTGATAAAAATTACATTAACTTAGAAATCAATTTTATCAACCACCTGCCACGTATTTTTAGAATGTTGCCTGATTCAAGTGGAGAGGAGAGATTTGGACGGCTTTTAATATCTAGGTCTTGAGAGCCGATGAGGGTGAAGTGAGGTGAGTATGGGGCAGCACCGGAATGCAAGGGCAGGGGAAACGGGAGATCCACGAGAAAACCCGCTGACCAGTGGCATCGTCCGGCACGATTCACCACGTGTGAAAATTCTGGGGCGATCCCGCTGGGAATCGAACCCGATTCGCCTAGGTGGGAGGTGAGTAGTCTGACCATTACACCACTGCGGCCCTGCCTGATTCAAGAAACGAACAATTTTAAATTTATTCGTACATGTTGCTGAAAACTGTGTATCTACGCAGCGAAATGGTGTGGTGTACATCAGCTGTTCGCCCTCTTGTCTCAATCACAGCTTGCCTTCCACACACTACAGTTACCGATTACAACTGCTGGACGTCGAGGTGCTCATATTTCACCTGCGCGATAACTGCCGCATGAAGCGCTGCAGCCGCTTTCGACGTCACATTTCCTACTCGGATTGGACAACTAAACATGACGTCTTGTAAAATACGTTAAAAAAAAAAAAAAAAAAAAACAATTATTCCTGAAAGTGACATGCGCTTGCGCACTTAGAAACATTGTGATTGGTATACCTTTTGAAAAATAACGAGAGGTCCTAATATTTGGTTGGGTAGGAAGATTTACCTTGCTTATATATACCCAGGGAGCGCAGTTATTCGGGGTGGAAAACGACTCACGGGGAAACCGAGATTGGTATTACTGTCAATGCTTGTGCTATAACATTTTAGGGCCCTTCGGGACCGGAATTTTTTAAATGTTCATCTTTGGTGAAGAATGCAATGCTGGCATAAATATTGTTTGTGTCTTTCTCACATGACATTTTTAATGGGTGTCAATTTGGGTATTTAAATTTCTAATTTACTTATTGTTTCGTGTCTCTGAGAGCACAACTTAGCTCGAATGAAGTCTTCATATGGATAATTTCTTATATAAAAAGTTTCTATGGGTTTTTTTTAAAATGGAAGCAGGTAAAATTGTTTTGTTTAAAGTTTTGCTACATTGAAACCAGTTAATGCTTTGAAATATTCAGCGGTATTATGACCATTTGTCATGAAGAATGCGCTCATGGCTAATGTGAAATTAACTTTATTAATAAATTTAAGTGTNCTCATGGCTAATGTGAAATTAACTTTATTAATAAACTTTATTTTGTATATACACCAGAAATTTTGTACCTACGTTATTATTGGGAGTAAGTTACGATATCGTTATTATTGTAATATATTTTATGTAATTTTAAACTATGGTAAAAACTTTGATTTATTGGCCTAGTATTTTGTTTGCTATATAAAAAGGGAAAAGAAAAAGGTGAAAGTATTTTAATTTTATTATTTAAGACAAAACATGAGTGTGTTGGTAGCGTCAGACAATGGATAAAATACTTTCATATATTAGTTCGGTAATAATAATCGGTCTTCTCTGTCAAGTGTCATGACGGATCAGGAGCTCGGCAGATTGGGACCACTTGTTATTGGTGTTAACACAGACGGCCAGGGGTACCAGGTTACTTCGTATTAGAATTAGCCTGTAATTCAGGCGTCAGCATACCTGACTTGCATTCGCTAGGTGGTCGGTTTGATCCTGGCCAGATCCAATAGTTCAGTGAAGGTGGTTTTTCACCATCACCCTAGGAAAATGTCGATTCGCCTCCTCAATGTGTACTGTTGTACTGCCTGGGTAGACTTGGTCCGGTTCGCGAAGGGATGGAGGTCTTAATTCAATAAAATATATAAATTTAATCTACCATATTTACCTACTTACAATACTACAAAAATATCGATATGTAGCTATGTATTTCCAAATATACTATCACTTACTATGTAACCGGTCTGAGTGAAAAGCAAATGTATAATTCACACAATAAACAATTTTTCACTATCCTATTAAAACAATGAGTTAAAGAAAACATTTAGTGAATAAAAACTAGACAGCCCAATTTTCTACATTTACAGCGCACCCATTGTATAAGTCTCACATGAACTTTTCTGCACCTCTGCTCCATTGCACTGGAGGATTTACATATACTACAATCACTCTACGCAGAACCAAAGAGCACTCTTTCAACCATACAGACAAAACATTCGGTAGATCAAATTTTTGTCTTCTGTTCATGTACCCAACATTGACTTACCCCACACCAATACCACTGTAAAAGTCCCGTAGTTAACAGTGATGAAAGTGTTTTTTATACCTTAATTTTCAAAATACAAGCCCTTTTGTGTAAATAAAATACTTCTAACACTTTGAGTTTAATCTGATTGAAATAAAAAAAATGGGTTAAATTAAGCATATAAATATCTCAAAGCATTTGTTTGCTTAAGTAGTGTCATAACCTCAAATCCTATCCACGTCGTTTATGATTGTCGTATTGGCAGAGAAGCAGTCCAATATTGGGACATGGAGAATGGGTTTTCGCAGCTAGTGTGATCACACTACGGTCTCAACACTGCAAATAAACTACCGTCACTCATCGAGTTACCAGGAACGCTCGCTGGCCACAGCTAAAGGGATGCGTGCCAAACATACCTCTCCCTCTCCCGCCCCCTGCACCTCTTCAAACATTACTCTACTCCCTCCTTCCTGAATGGCTAGTGAGGAACGGATATGGAAGACTCAATACCTTTGTAGAGCAGCAGTCGGTAGGTGTGAACCACTTAAAGCTTCACCCAAGATTCCCCACGACAATTATGAAATACCACATTTTTTATCTTATTTACTGTCTGATAAGGGCCTCCCCAAAATTTCTGGAACTTAGATCGATGTAGGTCGTACAGCAATGCCGGTTGGTTCCCTTCTCCCCTTTTCCCCACAAACATATTATGTTCTCCAGCATCCTCTGACAGTGAAGCCAGTGGAACAGTTAGCAAACTTTGTCGAGACTNCCCACAAACATATTATGTTCTCCAGCATCCTCTGACAGTGAAGCCAGTGGAACAGTTAGCAAACTTTGTCGAGACTTTTATTAGCGCCAAAGTGATCGCCTGCTTCAGTACTACGCATTTACTTTAACATTTATGGAAGAACCAACTAATTAGAAGAACCAACTGAAAACACATTTGTTTACCATCCCAATTCCTATAAATTATCCTATTCTTCGATGTGAGGGGAGCACACTGTGCTCAANAAAACACATTTGTTTACCATCCCAATTCCTATAAATTATCCTATTCTTCGATGTGAGGGGAGCACACTGTGCTCAGTATGCTTTGACTGTGGAGCCAAGACTCGATATCTCCTATTTTGATCGATGATCATCATCTTTCCACTCTAGTATGTAATGCAGAGTGGGGTCGTTTATCTGGTATCCCCCGATTACCTCATCACTACGTACATATGACACATCATCAGATGCATATTCTTGAATTTTAGGCTTTTGTGCAGTCAAAGAATGATTCACTGCTGTTTTATCTTGGCATTCACTATGCTGACCGAATCGTCCATATGACTTGGTGCATCTACATTACCTTTTAATACGACTAGGCCTATGCTATATTTATAAGTCATGTTCCTTAAGATGCTATATCCATTGAGCGATTATTCGAGAAAGTAGTATATTGTGTCCGCGGAACGGCCCAATATGAAATAAGTTAAAAATGATAAATTAGTTACCATATTGTCTTATTTGGTACTTTTGTGAAAATACTTATATATATATAAATATATACTTTATAAAATAGGAAATAAGTAAAAAATGATAAATAAGTCCCAATACTTTCTCATTTGGTACTTTTGTGAAAATACTTATTTATATAATTAAATATTTTCGTTTGTCTGAAGTTGTTTTCTACGCTCGAAATTAATCAAGTTCTAGCAAATCTCACATGATATCAGAGCTATAAAAAGTAATCTAGCGCAACCATAACAACTCAGGGCAATATTTTTAAAACAGAGACAATCAGTGGTGTACACAAGCGGGGACTTAAGAAGTTTTATGTAAAGGATACATACTAGATACTTATGCAAAATTTACGAATATATTAAGATTCTGAGAATTCTTCGAATAATATTCCTCTCATAAGAAATTCTAGACTATGTCAATTTTGACTTCATCAACGATTCTTTGCCTGTAAAGTCGGGTAGTACCTATAATAAAACCGGACCAGACCAACAGACACCCAAAGAAAAAATCCACAATCCATAACACTAACGGTNTTTTATGTAAAGGATACATACTAGATACTTATGCAAAATTTACGAATATATTAAGATTCTGAGAATTCTTCGAATGATATTCCTCTCATAAGAAATTCTAGACTATGTCAATTTTGACTTCATCAACGATTCTTTGCCTGTAAAGTCAGGTAGTACCTATAATAAAACCGGACCAGACCAACAGACACCCAAAGAAAAAATCCACAATCCATAACACTAACGGTNGGTAGTACCTATAATAAAACCGGACCAGACCAACAGACACCCAAAGAAAAAATCCACAATCCATAACACTAACGGTCTGTGCGCAAACTCTCTCCCCACTAAATCAGCGGTTACGTATCGTTTTTTAAAACTAGTGTTTGTACAGTCGCCAGCCCATTTCGTAACGAATGCATTAAGAACTTCATCTGCGTGGCGCGTATGAAAAGGCAGGGCGAGCGAGCGGCTTTTTGACTGCGAGAGCGGACCAGAACACACTCAGTCGGGAGGTCGGGGCGACGCACGGGCACAATGGGACACTCGGCCTCTCCAGTTTTGGTTGCACGCTCGGTTATTCTGGGTCAGAGGGGAGGGGGAGAACGCGCGGTACTTAGGTCCATAAATAATGACATCTGCATAACGTCAAGTAGGAGCGCGGTACCGCACAATGGCCGCCCTCGAGGACTCCTCGAAAGGGGGCAACCCGTTCCCTCCACGGGAGGAGGGGGGAAAGACAGGCCACTCGAGTATGCCCTCTCTCCCTGCCCCCCGACCCGACCGCACTTTCCGCCCTAATGGACAACGAATTGGCCGGGCGCGTCGCGGGAAACGAGATTAGTGCGTATCTCACCCCCCCACATCTCGCCACACTCCACCTTCCCCTTCGACTAGCCGCGCCTCGTTCGCAGCAGGAGCTGTCACGTCGCATGATTTAGAGGTCACCTCATTCTCCTCGGAGAAGGTCTCCGGGTTCGCTGCCCGGCACTGTGACGAACTGACCGCTCACCTGGCTCGCCTGCCTGCCCGCGTATTGTATGCGGAGACTTAACTGCCCGCGTCGCACCACTCGGTGGTCACCATGCGGGCAAGGCGCGACTCAAGCCGGGAAAACGAAGTTGTTTCTGGTAGTATGTTTGACGCCGCGCAGTCTTGTGCTATTTAGTCAGTACTTCAAGTCAGTACTCAGAGCTCCTCATATTTGAACTTCTCTCAAGGGTGCATTCTATGATGGGATTAATACCCACCGAACTGACAGAATGGAACAAAACAGTTACGTGGCTGACCATAGGGTTCGTGCGACTGAAACTAAGTTGGCTGAGTGAGTGAGTGAGTGAGTGAGTGAAGAGAGTTAGGCGGCTCTTAAAATCGAGGTCTCGAAAGCTGATGAGTGTGAAGCGAGGTGAGTATTGAGCAGCGCTGGAATCAAATGCGAGGTAAGCGGGAGATCTCCGAGAAAACCCGCCGATCAGCGGCATCGTCCGGCACGATTCCCACATGCGCAAATCCAGGAGCGATCCCGCCGGGAATCGAACTCGGTTCGCTTAGGTGGAGTTCGTAAGGGNTAACGAAATTGAAAATGGTTGCATCGGAATGACAACTTCCTTTAATAGAGAGGCTTCTAATATTCATAAAATACTGTTTGCGGCGATAAGCTCCTAGTACGAATTACAATTTCAATAGGCAGGAGAAAATTCACATTTAACTAAGCAAATTCTNTTGCGGCGATAAGCTCCTAGTACGAATTACAATTTCAATAGGCAGGAGAAAATTCACATTTAACTAAGCAAATTCTTTATGGAATAGGGATTCAATTACGTTGTACGAATAGGAAATATATATAGTTAACTACCATATAATTATTATAATTAACTAATGCTTATTACTCATAATTAAAAAGGAAGGCAAATTGTATCATACTTTGATAAGTTCTCCATGTAAGTAATTTTTATATTACATTAATTAATATGCTATCAACTTTCATACATTCGTACGTGTAAATATGCAAACATAGCACTTTTTTTCTAAGGAAATGCTATTGAGCAGTAAAGAAAATGTTGTATGACTGTACAATATATAAAATTTTTTTTTAANATGACTGTACAATATATAAAATTTTTTTTTAAAATGCTATTGAGGCAGTTTAATATTGTTCCTTCTTATAATGCCCTTGCTTATTGGTACTGTACTGTGGGACGGAGGTGCTGAGAACGTATTATTACGCACTGATCTATGCAAATCTAACTATTACAAAACGGTTTTAATATCTGTGAGGTGCTCAGAACTCCACTACAGAACATAGAGGCTGCAAGGGACCGCCTCGATGATCTTAGTCATGGAGGTTACATGTCAACTTTGCTGATGTAATTTTTACGTGACAATAAATTTATCGGCCAAATTCTGACAATGTATTTTCTTGAATCGCACATTTAATTTTGTTTTAGCATATGATAATTAATCAATGAAATCGCTGAATACAAATTACCAGATTACCACGCAGCTGAAACGCGAGTTTCAAAATGACGAAGCGTAAGTTGACTACATAAACATGGTCACCCCAATAAGTATCATTTACGCGAAGGTTGTAAGTGTAACATTCCTATCGCACAGTTTTTCGCTTCACTCTAATTAGATATTGAGCGTGGCTTGAAACGATCGGGTAGAGGACACAACTTGAATTTAATAACAGTTTGCTTTGCATATCCGGTATGTCGCCAGCATTTTCTCGAACCACGTGCTCAACGCTTTGCTTGCCGACTGCGCTNGTTTGCTTTGCATATCCGGTATGTCGCCAGCATTTTCTCGAACCACGTGCTCAACGCTTTGCTTGCCGACTGCGCTCGAAAAGAAACGCTAAATTACGTTTACAAAACGTTGACCACCAAGAAATCACACGGAGAACCACTCGTGAAAGGGCATCAAGACGAAATAATGCGTATGCAAATAAAATCACAAGTGAATAATTTCACGACATGCCACAGAATTTTCCATCTCATTTGCCTGTGAAAAGGAAGTTATTGCTGTGAAGATGCGTGCTCGGCTGATGAAGAGGTTGTGACGCCGTAGCGCCGACCGCGAATTCAACGTGATAAATGAAGCCGTCTTTGCCAGTCACCGTCGTCGTCTGCTCTCTTGTATCAACACCCCTCCCTTCAACATCACCCTCCCCTACTTACCCCCTCGCGTTGTCACCTGGCCACAAAGCAGGGCTGACTCCCCGGACAAGTTACAACACAGTGCGAGCAAATGAAGACAAATGTTTGCCCCCTCCTCCTTCCACATCCCTCTTCTTCTTTTCATCTTGTTAGGTATTCATGTAGTTGAGCTGCGATCTGCGGTTAGCGACGGTTTGTTTTTGCCGCGGACTTCTAATGGCTCTGTCCCGCCTCCAGATTACGACCGCTCCGGGGGGATGTTCACTCGGATTATGCTCCCCCAGGGGTGACTCGCTCTTTTGAGACCCGCATGGCTCAAGCTGATGTTCCGAGACCTGCCTGTACGTCGCTCCGACTACCGGCTTACATTTCTCTAATGATAATAATGACGAGAACGGTGACGATAGTTGTTTCGTACATAGTTTATATTTATACATCGAGACAAATGAGGGCCTTAACCTAATGGACGCTGAATCGAAAGGCCTATGTTAAGAATTGTAGCAGCATTGTGTTTTATAACACACGATATGCTTTAATGAATTCACTCTTTCTCCCAGTGGCGTACACAGACCCATTTTTCGGAGGTGGCAATCACAAGTGCAAGGGAAATATTTTTTTTATAAAAATGGAGGGGGGGGGGGAGCTTACTATCAAAATTAGAGACTTGCTAATGACCACCTATAAAATAAAGGGTCCGGGTGTTTATCACCCGGAACATTTTTGACTTTTAAGGTAATTAAGCTTATTTCCTGAAAAAATCATGCGTGTTCCTGTAACACTAATTTTTTTATAGTAAAAATGTGTAAATATGGCTATAAATGCATTTGACAAACTTAAACGTTTTATTTAGCAGGCACAACATTAAAAATTATTAGAATAAAAATCAGATATTTACAGATTTTTCTCATGCGAGGCAAGCGAGGCAGAAAGTTCCTTTCCAATCCGACAATATCATAATGCGATAACTACACAAAAATTCGGACTGTCGAGGGAGGCAATAGCCCTTATCCGCCTCATCCCCCCTTGCGTACGCACCTTCAAGATGGGCAGTATTTAATAAAATGACGTGTACGATAAATTACAAGAATCAATTGAGAATGGTTGATAAAAACGTAATTAGAAAACGAATGTAAATACAGAATTAATTATGAATTACGTTACAGTTTAGGCACAAATTTATTATTTATTATCAGCGTTCTGGTATCTTCTTTTGTTGCCGAGAATATACTTACTACGTGTTGTAACGTGAGTGCTAATAACGTCCAATTCGCTGAATAGTGCCAAAAAATAGCTAAATGAGCAAGTACACATTTGAAGTGTCAGGAATTCACGAAAAACTAGTTCAGGCTTATTTAACAACAGTTATCAGCCACAAGTTCACTCTTTCCAAAGCGTATAAAAAGTTAATCTCGGTCACGTAAAAGATCGAGTTAGGTATGCATATGGTACATTTGTTATTAGAAAAAACAATTTCGACAACGATGCACGATGTCATTTGAGGACAGTTCACATGCCTCGAATTTCGGACATATTCCATGTGTCATTAGAATTTGTTTCGTGTGACAAAATGAAAGAGGACTGAAATTCCCCGTCTCCATAAAAAAAACTCTTTTAATACACGAAAGAAAATTCTCACTATTTGTCAAAAAGAAAGTTGTAAAAAAATATTTTTTCNAAAAAAAACTCTTTTAATACACGAAAGAAAATTCTCACTATTTGTCAAAAAGAAAGTTGTAAAAAAATATTTTTTCTTTTGTGAATGTATTTATAGAGCAACATTACAGACGGTGACACGTTTTTTTTTTAAAAGCAATCATTTTTCGTTTGTCATATGTAGGCAAGTATTCTCTTTACAAGTTTACAGGAACTTGCATCAGCAACTGGAAAACGAAATGGAGGAAGAGGAAACTATCTGACTTTTGTAAATGTGGCTTCATTTATCATCATGTAAAATATTTGAATGGTAAAGAAGTGAAAAATATAAAGAATGTCTAAGTGACTGAAAATAATTACAACGCTATTATATGTTTCCAGTAATTTTTTTTTTGAATGCTCGTACTTCCAATAGAATTTCTGACAAGACGGACATTCTCAAAGAAATAACCTGTGAAATTGATTAGTAATAGTAGAAATTATCACATTAAATCTCTTTCAAAGAAAATCTATACATTATGTTCATATTTAATTCTTCGTCGTGTATGTGCACCTGCAATCAATATTATTTTGAATACCTTGACGTGAAATTAATTGACACGCATTTAGTGTTCTTTGAAAACATCAAAAGATACGTAAACTTGATTGTAATGAAAATTTTAGAAGGAATAAACTTTTAATTCTTTTTGTATGCAATATTTAAAGACCTATTTCAGTTCATACTCTAAGCAACAGCTCATAATGATATTTATCTGAAACCTGTCATGACCGGTCATTCTGCTTTCCTGCTTCACGGAGGAAATTGTATAATTGTGTTTTTTTCGTGTAAAATAAACTTCCTGGGAGTATTTTTGTAAATATCTTGAGCTTTGTGGTTATGAAATATATAATACAGATGTCTAGGCGTTAATTTCGCAAGNTTTTTGTAAATATCTTGAGCTTTGTGGTTATGAAATATATAATACAGATGTCTAGGCGTTAATTTCGCAAGAGTTAAATTACACAACGTATAACTGTTTTAAGAGAGACTTATGTCTCACAAATAAAATTATTTAATTAATTGGAAAAGTTACTCGGTCTCATACCATAAAGCTTTGAGACTGCCCAAAAATAAATTGTAAAACTCGTTAATTTTTGCTGCTTAGTTTTTGCNGTCTCATACCATAAAGCTTTGAGACTGCCCAAAAATAAATTGTAAAACTCGTTAATTTTTGCTGCTTAGTTTTTGCAAACATCATTGAGGGAATTTTTCTAATTGCCTACACTTAAAATAAAGCTTCCAGTGATTTATTTTTGAACTCTAAGTGTAGTGTACTGNGGGAATTTTTCTAATTGCCTACACTTAAAATAAAGCTTCCAGTGATTTATTTTTGAACTCTAAGTGTAGTGTACTAGGAATTCGTTGCAATGAGGAACAATAAAATACATATGAATATTAAACGTTATTAAATTGTATTATATGACAAGGTTTTTAAGCGAATAAAATTAATATTGAGGCGTTCTAATTTTTAAACATNCGTTATTAAATTGTATTATATGACAAGGTTTTTAAGCGAATAAAATTAATATTGAGGCGTTCTAATTTTTAAACATTGAAACGTGAAAACAAGAATTGCACGTCAATACTGTGTAGCGATATGTTACATTCGGCAAATCGTAATTTTATATTTGAAATATTTATAACTTCCGTTNCACGTCAATACTGTGTAGCGATATGTTACATTCGGCAAATCGTAATTTTATATTTGAAATATTTATAACTTCCGTTTGAAGCACTGTAGATAGTATAAAAGTTGAATTGCACGCGTTTGAAATAAAAATTTTAAAAATAATATTGTCTGCAACTGCGTATTTTAAGTCAATTAATGACTAGTACTCACAGTAATTTTGACAGCGAATTAAGAAAATTTATTGTATGAATTAACACACTATTAAAATTATATATAAATTGGAGGACACAGGAATGGACGTCTCTTGATAAACTTAAGAGTGAGAACTGGCTTAACAGTAATGCATTTATGTTTCTGACCATTTAATTGTGCTATTTAATCGGAACGTGGATATTATTTACTAGGACTTAAATTTTAACTCATGGCTGAAGCATGCACAGTNAAAAAAAACTCTTTTAATACACGAAAGAAAATTCTCACTATTTGTCAAAAAGAAAGTTGTAAAAAAATATTTTTTTTTGTGAATGTATTTATAGAGCAACATTACAGACGGTGACACTTTTTTTTTTAAAAGCAATCATTTTTCGTTTGTCATATGTAGGCAAGTATTCTCTTTACAAGTTTACAGGAACTTGCATCAGCAACTGGAAAACGAAATGGACGAAGAGGAAACTATCTGACTTTTGTAAATGTGGCTTCATTTATCATCATGTAAAATATTTGAATGGTAAAGAAGTGAAAAATATAAAGAATGTCTAAGTGACTGAAAATAATTACAACGCTATTATATGTTTCCAGTAATTTTTTTTTTGAATGCTCGTACTTCCAATAGAATTTCTGACAAGACGGACATTCTTAAAGAAATAACCTGTGAAATTGATTAGTAATAGTAGAAATTATCACATTAAATCTCTTTCAAAGAAAATCTATACATTATGTTCATATTTAATTCTTCGTCGTGTATGTGCACCTGCATTCTATATTATTTTGAATACCTTGACGTGAAATTAATTGACTCGCATTTAGTGTTCTCTGAAAACATCAAAAGATACGTAAACTTGATTGTAATGAAAACTTTAGAAGGAATAAACTTTTAATTCTTTTTGTATGCAATATTTAAAGACCTATTTCAGTTCATACTCTAAGCAACAGCTCATAATGATATTTATCTGAAACCTGTCATGGCCGGTCATTCTGCTTTCCTGTTTCACGGAGGAAATTGTATAATTGTGTTTTTTTCGTGTAAAATAAACTTCCTGAGAGTATTTTTGTAAATATCTTGAGCTTTGTGGTTATGAAATATATAATACAGATGTCTAGGCGTTAATTTCGCAAGAGTTTAATTACACAACGTATAACTGTTTTAAGAGAGACTTATGTCTCACAAATAAAATTATTTAATTAATTGGAAAAGTTACTCCGTCTCATACCATAAAGCTTTGAGACTGCCCAAAAATAAATTGTAAAACTCGTTAATTTTTGCTGCTTAGTTTTTGCAAACATCATTGAGGGAATTTTTCTAATTGCCTACACTTAAAATAAAGCTTCCAGTGATTTATTTTTGAACTCTAAGTGTAGTGTACTGGAAATTCGTTGCAATGAGGAACAATAAAATACATATGAATATTAACCGTTATTAAATTGTATTATATGACAAGGTTTTTAAGCGAATAAAATTAATATTGAGGCGTTCTAATTTTTAAACATTGAAACGTGAAAACAAGAATTGCACGTCAATACTGTGTAGCGATATGTTACATTCGGCAAATCGTAATTTTATATTTGAAATATTTATAACTTCCGTTCGAAGCACTGTAGATAGTCTATAAGTTGAATTGCACGCGTTTGAAATAAAAATTTTAAAAATAATATTGTCTGCAACTGCGTATTTTAAGTCAATTAATGACTAGTACTCACAGTAATTTTGACAGCGAATAAAGAAAATTTATTGTATGAATTAACACACTATTAAAATTATATATAAATTGTAGGACACAGGAATGGACGTCTCTTGATAAACTTAAGAGTGAGAACTGGCTTAACAGTAATGCATTTATGTTTCTGACCATTTCATTGTGCTATTTAATCGGAACGTGGATATTATTTACTAGGACTTAAATTTTAACTCATGGCTGAAGCATGCACAGTGGACATAGATAAGAAACTAGGTAGAACTTCCACAAGTGTTCAGTTATCGTGAATTATTTTCTGTTCACGTGAAAATGAGCACTTTTGCAAGACCAGCTTAGAAAACACTCTTCTGATTACCTTGTATCCTTCCACCATATGTAAATTTAACATTGCCATTAGTCTGATCTCTTTATTCATCCGCCATCCAAGTGAAATCGTGGAATTTTTAGGCGTGTTAAAGTGTTACTTGTATGCAAATTCTTGTTAAAATGTGAATAAAACAAGAAACACTAACCTCGCTGGACACAAACTAAGACATTAAGCTCGCAACACAATGTCGAGTCAACATAATTCTTTTTATCTCTTCNTAACCTCGCTGGACACAAACTAAGACATTAAGCTCGCAACACAATGTCGAGTCAACATAATTCTTTTTATCTCTTCGCCACCAACTTAACTGGGAGTCCGCACGCCTATGTGCACTGAAACATACATGTAGCTATGGGCAGTATTAATTACTTTTAAAATGTTGATTTGAAAAGTGCTCACTTTACCCGTGAAAAGTCTATAGCTACAGTCACGTGTCTTCAGTGACTTCTAGTTCAAGTAGCGCATGCGATCCGTTGAAGTACGACTTACCCCTGATAATTCGCTCGCAGTTGACTGCACTTTTGAGAGTCCTGCCAATTATGTATCTTTCCACCACACGCACAAAATTAACGTTGCCATTGTCTNGTTGACTGCACTTTTGAGAGTCCTGCCAATTATGTATCTTTCCACCACACGCACAAAATTAACGTTGCCATTGTCTATCAAGTGGTATTGTGAAAATGTTATAAATTACTGTTATTCATATAATATATTTTTATTTTTTGTAAATTATTTAAACCAATTTAATGTATTTATAATGCAAAATTTGCTCATTAATTGAGACCACGGCACCAAAAGCTGTTCACGGTTGAGCGTTTTTTAAAGCCCTCATAAGGATCTATTTTAAATTTTCCTTTTGTATCCTTCCGCCTTATGGCTATGTAACATTAACATTAATGTGTACCGTCTCAATTTATTCATGCGAAATTCAAGTAAAACCGTGGAATTTTTTTAGAAAAGTGAAAATGTTAGTNGTTGACTGCACTTTTGAGAGTCCTGCCAATTATGTATCTTTCCACCACACGCACAAAATTAACGTTGCCATTGTCGATCAAGTGGTATTGTGAAAATGTTATAAATTACTGTTCTTCATATAATATATTTTTATTTTTTGTAAATTATTTAAACCAATTTAATGTATTTATAATGCAAAATTTGCTTATTAATTGAGACCACGGCACCAAAAGCTGTTCACGGTTGAGCGTTTTTTAAAGCCCTCATAAGGATCTATTTTAAATTTTCCTTTTGTATCCTTCCGCCTTATGGCTATGTAACATTAACATTACTGTGTACCGTCTCAATTTATTCATGCGAAATTCAAGTAAAACCGTGGAATTTTTTTAGAAAAGTGAAAATGTTAGTAACATGCAAATTCGAGCTCTTGTGTGTATAAAACAAATAAATTACTGACATAACTAACGAACCTACTTTGCTCTACATGTACACAAATAATTTTTAACGAAATTCTTTAAAGTTTAAATTGCAGTTGGGACTTGACGTCTCGTTGACAACAATATCATCAGATATGGAACTAGAAACATGTGTAACAGTAGTATGACGGATACAAATACACGCGTGGCTTACCCGGTAATCGGACCCAGAAAACCACGTACAATAAACTAGCGTGCAACCAGCTGCATTACGGAGGATTTAGAGCATCAACTTTGGATGTTTTCAGTCGGATGTTTTGGTATGTAGGGTTTACTAATACGAAATATTTACAGGGCCGTAATTTTGAAAATAAGCATCTGAGTAACTTAAAACATGTATGTTTATATGATCTACCGTTGTGATACTTGTGTGGAGAATTTGGTGGAATTCGGTTAATTAGTCTCCGAGATATTGCATAAAACCTTAATTTTTGTCATGTGACGATTTTCACAGTTGGCGAACTAAAAAGGCTATATTTTAGCATATTTGCTGATTGTCATGGATACTTCCAGCATATAAAACTCAAATGAAATTGTTTGAGGCATCTGACATATGTAACAAAAATATTTACGTAGCTGTTATCTTGAAAATATATGAATAACGCCTTAAATCATACTAATTTCTATGAACTACAAAAGCATGCCTTGTCGCATGCATTTNCTCGTACTATTTTTATGAACTACAAAAGCATGCCTTGTCGCATGCATTTGATGGAAATTATTTAAGTGCTTCCCGAGATTGGACATAAAAGATTAATTTTTCATGTGGTACTGTCTTATAAAATGGCGGAGGACAGAGTTTACCTATAAGCTTACTATATGCTTGCATAGACAGAACCAGTATACGAAGTTCATTTGAAATGGGGTATATGGTTTTGTAAATATAGCATACGAAGATAAAATTGCTATGAAGTCGCCATTTTAAAAAAAGGTGTCTGACTCACCTAAAGTTTATAAATCATTTTCGCCTGCCGACCCACTAGTTGTCTGCAAAATTAGGCAGGGATTGGTTAATTGTTTCTTGAGATAGGACATAATAGCTTTTATTATTCATGTGACACTAGCTCAGAAAATTTCGCACATAAGAGGCTCTGTGTCGACACATTTGATGGTTGTAATAGATACTGCCAGCATACAAAGTTTTGTTGAAATTTTTTACATAGTTTCGAAGATATAGCATACTAATCTTAAAGTCAGTGGGGGCTACTATTTTAAAAATAAGTGTCTTATCCATTTAAATAGCATACTTATACATGACCTACCATAGTGTTAGTCATGTGCTAAATTTGGCGAGGATCGGATGAGTCGTTTTTGAGGTATAACGTAAAAGCTTAATTTTTTTATGTAGTGCTATCTCCCATCTCTAAATTTGAAGATTACATGATACACTGCCAACATTCAAAGTTTTGCATAAATCGGTTATATGGTTCTCAAGATATGGCGTATCAACATAAATTTTAAAATGGCCAACATTTTGGAAATAAGCACTCGGCGTGGTAAAAAACCACAAGATTTGGATGTCCTTCCCAAGAACTATATTGTATGTGTACCGATTTTTTGTGAAATCCGGTACAAGCAAGTTTAAAAATTTTTAGGGGGACACACGCGGACAAAAAAACACTCATTTACACTATACTATTTACTTTTCATAACGTGTCTCCAGAATTACTGTAGTTGTGCCATTTTGCGTTCACGTTAATATGTCTGCAGTTAGCGTTGGTAATATTTTTATAGATTGCTTCATGTACGGCCCTGATCTTAAGGTTGAATGGAAGGCCAACTTAGTGTGATTCTGCCTCCAGAGATGGCATTGCTTACGTCAGCTACAGGAAGTAAAACGCCTGTAGGGAGGCAACCAACGATACACGATCGCTACACTTCGTGACATGGTAACTTCCACTACGCTTATTGTTTCCAAGACGTAAAGCGGCTCCCGATATGCATAAATGCGAATGATAATCACGCAGCAGGAATTTTGAGCAGCTGCAAAGACCCACTAGTTATCTTCGGGATTTAGAAGTCGAATAATGTACAGGAGTTAGTTATAGGAGCGACATTCGGAGTACGAAAGGCGTTAGTTGTGCAACCGCTGCCATCGCAGGACGACATGGGTGACAAGAAGAACATGATTTTTTTTTTAGATTAATATCTGGGATGTATTAAATTATAACTACAGTGATATTTGAGTGAGCTAAGACAAAATTCAATATCTAAATTTTTTCCTTGTATTAAATATACATTTGTGCTAAATAAAAATGTGTCATACATTAACTTTCACCCTACATCATAGACACAGAATTTTAGTTTCCCGTGAGGGGTTGGAAGGGAGTGGGTAGGGAGGCTCAAATTTTCTGTAACCACACCCATGTTCATTTTAATATATTACTTTTATCCGTACCCATGTCTGTTGTATGTATCTGCGAGAAGTTATGCTCGAATATAACACTGATTTTCGTTTAAATGCCAAGATTTTAAAAGACACTACCTACAAATATTTAGAGAATACAGTACTAAATTTCTGCTTGAAAAGTCAATGCAAATTATAAAAGCATCTTAAACAAGAAGTTACTGATAATTAATTATCCTACTTTCCTATACTTGGGCGCAAATAAATTTTAGTGAAGTTCTTGAAAGTTTAGATGGTAGGTAGGCGTTGACGTCTCATTGACAGCAACATCATTAGAGATGAAACCAGAAACATGTGAAACAGTACAAAGATAATTAAAATACACGAGTGACTTACCCGGGATTAGAATTCAGAAAAACTCTTAAAATTAAGCTAGCTTACAATAAAATGCATTACGGAGGTAGGATTCGCAGCATCAACTTCGGATGTAATCAGTGTAATGTTTTGAATGATAGGGTTCACTAACAGGAAATATTTACTCGGCCATCATTTTGAAAACAGGTGTCTGAACCACTAAAACACATAGTTTACGTGGCCTACCATAACGCCACGAGAGTGAAAAATTTGATGAAAATCGGTTGATTGGCCTCCGAGATATGGCAAAAAAAATCTTATTTCATCAAATGGGGATATCTTACAAAAGTGCTTAAAAAGAGGCCCTGTACACGATGTTTATAATATATAATTTCAGCATAAAAAGTTTGATTGAATTGTTAAATTGTTAAATATATATGAAAACATACGAAAATATTTATATAGCCACCAATTTTAAAATCATTGTCTGACCCCATTTAAATCGTGTAACTTGACTTGGCAAATTTGGTGGAAATTAGTCGAATTATTCAGCAAAAAAGAATAAAATGTTAAGTTTACTCAAATTACAATACTTTGGAAAAAATCTGACAAAGGAGGATCTCTGTAAGCATATAGGTTGATTGGTCCTCGATATATGGCATAAAACCTCCATTTATCATGTAACGATCTTCATAAATGGAGGGAAAAAAGTTTATATATTAGCACATTCGAGTATTGTCATAGATACTAAATACGTAGTTAAATTTAAATCTGTTGCATAGTTTCGTTGATATAGCACATTAAGATAAAATGTTTGTATACGTGCCATTCGGAAATAAATGACTTGCATACTTAAAACATATAAATTAATATAGCCGACCTCAGTATAACTTCTTCGCCAAATTTGAAATAAATCGGTTGATTGTGTCCCGAGATACGGCATAAAAACTATATTATTTTATGTGGAGACATCTTAAAAAATGGCGGAGAAATGAGTCTCTTCATAGACAATTTTGATTGATATAACTGATACTGTCATCATACAAAGTTAAGTTTAAATTTGTTTTGCACTTTCGCAAATAAAAAAATTCGGTACTAAAATGTTTATATGACCACAATTTTAAAAATATGTGTGTCTGACCCTCTCAAAATTTATTAGTTTACGTAGCGTGCCATAGTGATAAATGTTCGCTAAATTTGGTAGAATTCGGTTGTTTTTTTCGGAGTTCATATAAATTGAATTTGTCAAATGATACGATTTTACAAAATTGCAGACAAAAGTGATTTTTTTGTGTACACAATTCATTGCTGTAATATATACAGCCATCATACAAAGTTTAATTTGAATTAATTACATGGTTTCGACGATATAACATACAAAACTAAAATAGCTATATGGCCGCCAATTCGAAAGTAAGTGTTTGACATACCTAAAACATATCAGTTAAAATTACCTACCGCAGTACTACTTGTTTGCCATATTTGCTGAGAATCGGCCAATTGTTTCCCGAGATAAGACATAAACAATTTATTTATTCGTGTGGCACTATCTTAAAAAATGGAGGGCAAAAGAGACTCCGTGTAGACATATTTTATGTTTGTTATATTTACTCCCAGCATACAAAGTTAAGTTGGAATTGATTACACAGTTTCGAAGATATAGCATACTATGCTAAAATAGCTAGTTGGCCGCCATTTTGAAAATACGTGTCTGATATACTTGAAACATATTTTTACATATCAACTACTGTAGTACTACTTGATTGCCAAACTTGGTAGGAATCTGTCATTGTTTCTGAGAAATTACACAAAAGTTTAATTAATTCATGTAGCACTATCTTACAAAAGGCTGACAAATGTAGCTATTTTTGCATATTTGATGCTTGTAATAGATACTGGCAGCGTACAAAATTTGGTTGAAATTAGTCAAATGGTATGGTAAATATACTAAATAAACCTAAAGTATTTGTATAGTGGCCATTTTGAAAATAAGTGCCTAATGAAGTTTAATTACTTATTTTTACCTGGCCACCATTGTATTTCTTACGTGCCAAATTTGGCCAAAATTGGTTGAGTAGTTTTCGAGTTAAAATGTAAAATATTTTTTTTTACATGTGACACTATCTTTAAAAATGGCGGAGAAAAGTGGTTGTAGTTTATCTTAAACTATGCTTGTAATACATACTATCGGCGTACAAAATTTGGTTGAAATTGGCCAAATGGTATGAGTAGTTATACTAAATAAACCCAAAATATTTTAATGACCGCCATTTTGAAAATTATAGCCCAATTAAGTTCCCTTAATTATGTTTACTGGGCGTATCGTAGTATTACTTACATGCCAAATTTGGTGAAAATAGGTTTAGTAATTTTCGATATATAATGTAAAAGCTTTATTTTTTCATGTGGCGCTNTTAGTCAAATGGTATGGTAAATATACTAAATAAACCTAAAGTATTTGTATAGTGGCCATTTTGAAAATAAGTGCCAAATTAAATTTAATAACTTATTTTTACCTGGCCACCATTGTATTTCTTACGTGCCAAATTTGGCGAAAATTGGTTGAGTAGTTTTCGAGTTATAATGTAAAAGATTTTTTTTTACATGTGACACTATCTTTAAAAATGGCGGAGAAAAGTGTTTGTAGTTTATCTTAAACTATGCTTGTAATACATACTATCGGCGTACAAAATTTGGTTGAAATTGGCCTAATGGTATTGGTAGTTATACCAAATAAACCCAAAATATTTGAATGACCGCCATTTTGAAAATAAGAGCCCAATTAAGTTCATTTAGTTATATTTACTTGGCCTATTGTAGTATTACTTCATGCCAAATTTGGTGAAAATAGGTAATCATTAAAAGCTATATATTACATTTTCGAAATAAAAAAGATGTGGCGCTATCTTTCAATAAGGCAGACTAACAACAATATCAACCTCTGAATTTATTACTTGCAACTTGCGCTGTCACTGTACAAAATGTGGTTAAAATCGATTTAAGGTTTCTAAGATGTGACATCCCCTTAAATTTTAAAATGGCCGCAATTTTGAAAGTAAGTTCCCGGCGTAGTAAAAAACTATACAAGTCAGATGTCCTTACTTAGTACTATATGTGGTGTACCGAGTTTGGTGAAATTCAGTTAATGCGTTAAACATTGAAAAGGGGAGGACACATACACGCACAGACACACATACACACAGACAGGAAAGTGATCTCATTAAGCCTTTCTTTCCTTCGGAAAGTACGCTAAAAACTAAAAAATTTAAGTCAAATACATATTAAAATTTTTACAAAACCAAATATATTTACACATTAAAATACCATTATATTTGTAAAGTAGTGAGGCAAGAAGTTATTACAAATTATAGTAATTACAAACTGAACTAGTGGCCGACCACCAGGGGGAGCAAGGGGGAAGGGCAACGCCTATTTTGGCTAAAATTGTAAGCGTAACCACCCCCTTGTCGTCTACTTATCACTTGTGACTGTTATAGTAATTTTTATATTTATAACGCTAAATCCTACAATCAAAGAAAAACGAAAATAAGTGCTGCAGTGTTTAACATCGCTTGCACTACGGCAGCAGTCCCACCCGGTACGGATCCAGAGGTAATTTTCAGGGAGGGATGGGGGTATTTTTCTCGAAGGAAAAATATTGGCGTGTGTCTATCTCAGGAAAACGGCCGTGAGTTATACATGTGTAAGTTTGTGTTAGCAGATAATATTTTCTTTGGGATATGGTAATAAAATGAAAGTAACGAAATCGATACTTGTCTTTTATGGCTTAAATTGACTGATCTAGACGGCACATTTTTGTTTGGCAGCAAAATAAGCATACTGGCGCATCGGAGTCCCAAGATGTAGGCCTACAGCATGTAAATTTTTTCCCACGCCCAAAATGACCGCTAGTCGCTGCGGACCCCCACCTGCGATGCTAGCTGCGTAGTCGTATACCCGTTTCGAAAAAGACCGCATTTATCTCAGCCGTGTTATTATTCACTAAGACCACTTAGAGTGTCGGAATAGATCACCCTGCAAACATTACATCGCCGTTTCCGTCCTGGTATCCCTTGTGCTGGTCAGATTTTAAAGACGTATTCGTCATGTTTTTCCTCAAAATATATTCCAACTCATAGTGATAGTGAAGGATATGGGCGGCACTTAACGGGCGAGGTCTTCAGCGCTGATGATATTGATTGGAAAGGGGTTATTAACGTCGTCCCCCGGTGTTATGTCTGAAGGCTTATCCGTGGACAGTTAACAAACTAACTTGTGAACTAACTTAAACTAACACCCATGCCTTACCTATGATTCGAACCAGAACTTCCGGCACCCCTGACCGGCGGCGCACCAACCGACTGCGCCACGGGAGGTCGGCAGCATTGATGAGGGTGAAGTGATATGAATATGGAGCAGCGATAAAGTGCAGTGCTGGGAGAAATGGAAGTACCCCTGGAAAACCAACCGGGCAGCAGCAACGTCCGCCACGTTTCCAACATGAAAAAATTCGGGAATGAACCTACATTTATCAACCCGGTTCGCCGTGGTGAGTCGTGATAAGTAGTCTGACCACTACACCTCCATGACATCTCTTTCCACTCGTGTTAGCTAGATAAATTGTATGTACTCTCTTATGTGTCTTACTGAGTGGCATTCTGAACTGTAAGTACAGTAAATAGAATATGTTAAATATAAATATTTTCACTAGAAATTAATATTACCTCGTTGATTACCGCAGTTTACTAAAGTAAACTACACGTTCATTTTACAGCATGCCTTACAGAGTAAATTCGAATCTCCTTTGTTGTTTCTTGGCGTGAAAGTGAATTACTTTATTTAAATCTATTTTATGTAATGGTGAAAATTTTGTAAAGCCGTGTCCGTATATTTAGCGTTGTGGGTACAACTCGGAAGAAATGATTTTTACGTGTCCGGGTCAGTGATACATAAACTTATTACTTTCACTGTCGGACGAGCATAATAGTTTTGTAACAAATATGATTAAAAATCAGGGTTGGCTTAGTATACAGTTCGTGTTGAGTTGGCAGATATATTTTTTTAACAAACAGTTTCGAGAAATTATACCTTACTACGAGTATTTAGGTGTAGAGAAAATTAAAAAAAATTAACGCAGATGCTTTTGATGCCACGAGTAAGTTTCCTTGATTGAAAATTTGGTAACTGACAGTATTTCTATATAATATGAGTTAATTTTCTCATACAATGGTTACAAGATACACACACAAAAACATAACGTATACACACACGTATTTCGCTAGAGCGTGAAGTTAAACATGACGAAACAAACAGTGAATATCAAGTTCTGTAATTGAGACGTAAGAAACTGTGTAGCCTAGAGCATGAGTAAATTTTATCCCATTTTTGTCACGAAAAATCCCCGTGTGCACTAAGCTTGAGAACAGAAAACTCAGTCAAATTCATAGCAATTCAGTATTTATTATTTCGTAAAAATGTTTCACAATAAGCGCACAAACTAAAAACACTCTTCCCAGTCGGCGAGAAGGATCACTACAACCAGGAGTACATATGTCACACACTATAGCGAAACTAGTTTCATTTTGACTTATTCCACATCCTTGAGTCTTTCTACTCACTCAGAATCTACGGAACGAATTTGAAAATAAAAATGAGCAGGCGTCAGATTCCTCCACATTGTCTTCACTTCCACCAGTGCTGTGTGTGTAATGTGCTGCATTCTTTCGAGTGATTGACAAATTATTATGTCAATTGTGTTGTTTTATTTCTTTTTATTTCTTTCTGGTTCTTTAGGGGGGTGCGGGGCGATCGACCTTGAATTCGAACGCCA
Source organism: Clitarchus hookeri (assembly GCA_002778355.1). Taxonomy (NCBI): domain Eukaryota; kingdom Metazoa; phylum Arthropoda; class Insecta; order Phasmatodea; family Phasmatidae; genus Clitarchus; species Clitarchus hookeri. Next base: position 82,054 of record NQII01007196.1, read on the forward strand.
CCGCGATATTTTCCGCTCGTTCTCACTGACTACCACAAACCCTCCTTTGTGGCGCAGAAGTTTGAGACTGCAAATTAGGGTGAAAAGTGTTCTGAATTCTGAACCAAAGAGTGCGGTGTTTTCATATATGGCCTGTTGTTTTGGTGTAAGTTCAAATTTAGTTTTAGTGTGTATGACTGACCTCTGATTATTCTGCATGCATAAACCAGAGACATCTAGCGGGGAAAAAAAGAAGAAGAAAACCCTTAAAAATTCCCTATTTATGTAGTCTTGTAAGATGAATTTTTTTATATTTCCTGCGAGTGAAGGCTACGAAATATAAGTTAGAAATATGGACCAATTTACAATTTTAAAACAATAGTAAACAACAGAGAAAGTTAAAAAGTAGAGGTGCAACTATAAATGTATTCGCACAAATATCTTGTCGTTCTTTCTTTTTTGGTCTCTCTCACTCGATAGGTACGCTGACGAAATATATATATAAACACACACACCAATGATGAAACAGTCTCTCCTTTAGAAACCAGTGCTTTTCCCATTTTTCCCCCCGAGAGGTATTATAATTTGTTTGTATGCAAATTTACAATTTATTTGTTAACGGTATAACAGAATACAGGTGTGAATATGTTATAGACACAGGAACTATCCTAGCAACGGGCCTTCGTAGCACAAACGATGTGACTCTAATGATTCCAACACAACTTTTTTTATAGATGGAACTTATGTACGAAATGTTATGTAAGGGTCATCATTTGCAACTTTTTTGAAGTACAATAGCGAATTATACGCGATATGTTTCCGCAACAGTTAGACGCTAGCTGATGTATGTACATAGAATACCCAATACAGCATTACAGCCACAGTAGAAAGGTATAGAAACTACGCATAACGGGATGACTAGAGAGGAAATCCAGTAAGCGAGTAAGTAAAAGATATGAATTATCAAGTGAGGAAATGGTACGAATAAACGTTCTTATAAGTAAACGCTACATAATCGGTCGTAACTTCTGTAAACCATGCATAATATGTAAAACACAGTGTCAGTAAAAACATTTTTTGGTATCATTTTTATAAATGAAATAAGTTTTTAACATATGCAATTTATCCAATTATTTAGGCTTAGTCTACTAGCATCATTTTTTTTCTTTTAGGCCTAAACATAAATTAAATTTTGCACTTCTAGATAAGTACTTTGAATGGGTAGTAAGAACTAAAAATGCAAATTTGAAAATATTTGTGTTTAACGATGGTAAAAGCAAATAAGGACTAACAGCAGAAATTTTGCCCTTGAGGGAATAATTCTATCAGTTTTGTATCAGGATACGCATCGAAAAGTACTTACTGGCTTAGATAAATATATAAAGTACCTGCCACTTTTGCTGTAAGCCAGATTTTTGATAACGTAACGATACATTGCAATTAATATTTTGCCGTGTATGTTTCTTACAGTAATTCACGCAACATAATGTGATCCTGTTTTGAGAAAATATTGGGGATTGGCAGCTCTAAGTGTTTCACTTATTAACTGGTTTTCAACATATTAAGCGTGTATTCAAAGAATCCACCCCACACCTACGCTTCAGACAAGGAAAAAAAACTACATTTATTTCCCTGGGCAGCTCTATCGTTAATACTACGACAGACAATGTGATATTATTATCACTATTATTAATGATATAATATAATATAACGGACTTTGTTGTTACTGAAATAGCGTGGAAGTAATGATGAGCGCATCTATGCCGTGACGTAGCTGACTTCAAAACGACATAAATGTTATTTGACTTATTTGTCCTTATGTCTAATGTATTTTGAATCAAGGGTCTTAAAGGTTTATGTTCCATGCTGCTGTTCTGTTGGTTTGTGCCAGTGTTACATGCTGTGGTGTATGTCTGTCCTCGTTGATAGTGTTCAGGAATACTTACTTACATAATAACCTACATTTATAATTTCAACACTCAATACTACTACTACCCGATTACCTCATCTAACTACTAACCATTCAATAATATTTATATAATTTTTTAAATTACGATAACAATTTTACAATTACATTAAAACCTATAGTTACGCAAAGTATAAATGCTACAGGAAGCGCTTAGTTTTGACTATAATTTCAAAATTTTCTTACTATCTGAACATCGATATTTCGCGGCAACATAAATTAATGTATTTTCGTTACCATCGTATGCTTGGTTGATTCACAAAAATATAATTTTTACCGCCTGGACTATATTCTTATCTCTTTCTAGAACAAATCTTTTGAATTTTTTCCATATAAAATTGTTGGTGTTTATATTGTATTATACAATTTAAGTGCGTGATTCGTGTTTTATTTTTCAAATTACAGATAATTTCACAAATCCTTNACGATAACAATTTTACAATTACATTAAAACCTATAGTTACGCAAAGTATAAATGCTACAGGAAGCGCTTAGTTTTAACTATAATTTCAAAATTTTCTTACTATCTGAACATCGATATTTCGCGGCAACATAAATTAATGTATTTTCGTTACCATCGTATGCTTGGTTGATTCACAAAAATATAATTTTTACCGCCTGGATTATATTCTTATCTCTTTCTAGAACAAATCTTTTGAATTTTTTCCATATAAAATTGTTGGTATTTATATTGTATTATACAATTTAAGTGCGTGATTCGTGTTTTATTTTTCAAATTACAGATAATTTCACAAATCCTTNTTTATATTGTATTATACAATTTAAGTGCGTGATTCGTGTTTTATTTTTCAAATTACAGATAATTTCACAAATCCTTCTAAACTTGTTAAACTTATCTTTTCAATCTATATCCCGTTCATATGAAACACGTTAAAAATATATCATCTGTAACATTTTATTTTCTATTACTTAATTTTTGTTCTTGCAGGCAATTTTCATCGTTTTGTCAGCAGAAATTTTCAATTCGTAAGTGCTTTTAAAACTATTAAAAATATTTACTGCATATTGCAGTTTTTCTGTACTATCTTGTGAAGTAACTTGGTCGCCAGCATAAAACAAAGAGTATATAATTTTTCACAAACATGAAAATAAATGAATTTCACAATTCTAAACATGACAACATAAATTTTAAAAAGTCTTAGAGGAAGACTGTATCTTTTTCTAAGTCCTTTATTGGGGGAAATATGTCCCGTTCGTTGACCGTTTATTTCCACAAACACAGTGGTCCCAACATAAAGCCATTTAATAGAAAAGGGGATATCCAAGTCAATTCATTAGTTCAAGAAAATTCTATATGTGTTTCTAAATTAAATTCCTTCTTTCTTCAATTATTACTTTTATAATAAAGACGCTCGCATTGAATTATATTTCTATATTCGTTTCAGTGCCCGAACCATGAGAAACTATACTTCTGTATCATTTATGATTTCTCTTTATGAACAATTTTCTTTGCAGAGTGGCGACCTCCTAGCCATGGTGTCCACAGGTAATCCGCGACTACTTTCTGTTTAGTATCTTCGAGAACATAGTAGATAGTGTAACGACTNGCCATGGTGTCCACAGGTAATCCGCGACTACTTTCTGTTTAGTATCTTCGAGAACATAGTAGATAGTGTAACGACTTTTATTGAAGTAGAATTAATTTCAGTTTGAGCGGAGTTGCGGAGTCGATGTTAGACCGCCGCTAGGGTTGCCAACTCTCAAAGGAACCAACCCGGGTGATTTGAACAGATCGGGAAGGGGAGGGGGGAGAGATTGAATTAAATTCGCTAATATTGGTTAATTTTTATTTTTAAATTTATATTTACATTGCTTTCGAGAAGCATCTAATATTTGTCGGTTTTTTGGGACATAATCATAAAAAGTTTTACAAGAAAAATTAAAATTTTGTAATATTTGTAACTCAGCTTTTACTAAAGATATGTTCATTCTGTTTCTTTCCTTGCTCCACACTTGTTCCATCATACTGAATACGCGTTCACAAGAAGCATTAGAGACAGGAATGGAAAGAACAAACGTAACAAGCTTCTTCAATTCTGGACAGGAATTTCTTTCATTTGATTTCGCAAAGAAGTAAACCCAGCGTAAATCAACTCGATTCTCTCCAATGAGACGTGGTTGCATTTCACGGAGAATTCCAACTTCATCGTATAGTTTGTCAGTACCTAAATCAATTTTTAAAAGTTCTTGATGCCTGATAATTCCNGTTCTTGCAGTCTGATAATTCCTTCCCATGTAATCGGTTCTTTCAGTGATACAATTTTCATTGCTTGGTATTCCAGGTCTTCAAAGTTATACCATGTTTGTAAATAATTTAAACAACACGTAAAAAACTTATTGACTTCAGTTTTAAATTTTGTTTTTTGAGGATCATCGAACTGCTTTAATAAATCCATGGCAGATTTACCATAAAATTTATCGGTCTGTCTGTTTTGTAGCTTGGTTTTCAAATCAATCATTATGTCATAAATTTCAGTGCTTGTTACTATGTCGGCTTCCAGTAATTTATTGGCGTTCTGAAAGATTTGCATTATATTTTGCATAAAATATTTAACACATAAGACTGTATTTGTTTCTGAATCACTGGCACAAAAAATTTGCCATATAAATGCAGAGCAATTATCTTCACCTAGCGACTTGAAATAGCCTATTAAAACTGGCCACAGCGATATAATTCTGTCTATGGCAGAAAGTAAAGATAACCAACGAGTTGGCACATGTCTTAATATTTCTCTGAACTCAATTTCAGCATCAGAAGAACTTAAAATAAATTAATTTCTTATTTTAGCAAAAGCAGAAAATTCACTGTAAACTTTAAAAATAATTAATTCAACATCAACTGACAGGGCTTTTGAAGATATTTTAACGCAATTGTGTAGAATATGACACTTACAATTTGCTTTAAATATATTTGTGTTTAAAGTTTTAAGCTTTTGATAAACGGAAACATATATTCCATAATTGACAGCAGCATTGTCGGCAGAAAATGCTGAGATTTGACTTGCTTCTAGACTGTTTTTAGTTAAAATATTTATTATGTGGTCTTTTATTGCTTCGCTGTCTTCTTGGCAATCTTCGTAGAAGTCTAATAATTCGGTTTGAATGCCACTGTCCAGCGAAAAATACTTAATTAATAATGGATACATTTTTAAATTTCCTCTATTTGATGAATCACTCGCTACTGAAAAATATCGACTTGTTTTTAGATTATTAAGTAAGCTTTCTTGACTTGCCGGGCCTAAAACATTTTCAGCAATACTGCTCGCTTTTGTTCTGCCGCGTGATACTTTCATCGCAATCGATGCATCAGAAAACATGGCAGCGTTTCATTTGTGTCCACAATCCTGGCTATTGTAACTATGGTGATGTTTGATACCATGAAAAGTTGAAGTAACTTCAACAGCAATAATTAAGTCCTCTTCTTTACTGTTTTTAAATGGAAAAAAATACGTGATACCTCGACTTCCTTCGGCATTCTTGATAAATGTTTGATGTATAGAAGATGCTGCATGATTTTTCACTGCCCCGAAACCGTCAAACTTGACCCAAAATAAATGCTGACATATGTTACACTTTGCTGTGAACTCGTCTTTTTTCAATAACCACGTATGTGGTTTTAACCACTGGTTATTGAAAGAACAATGGTACTTTTTTTTCTCTGTACTACTACTTTCACCCCCCGAGGTATCATGTGACATTTTATGAAGTAAGGTAATGAGTACCTAATGATTATTTGAATTATTATGCCACTCGCAGCTCGCCGCAGTAAAATATGTTAACGCAATACGCACATTACTGCATGAATATCTCATTCGACTGACTGAACAAAACAAACGAACGGCACGCGGCAAATGGTGCGGGGGGTAGGCGGGTAGGCACGAGGAGGGAGGCCGCGCGCGATGCCACACGTCAAACGTGACGGCGGCGGCGGCACGGCAGCGCTTATGCATTCCATGTGTTTCCATTTCGGTTCGATTTATATATTTTGTTAATGACAATATTATTTTAGAAAATCTGGAGAAATGATTGCATCCCGGGAGCTCGGGAGGTTGAACATTATTTCCGGAGTCTCCCGGGCATTCCGGGAGGGTTGGGAACCCTAACCGCCGCACACGCTGATCGCTCGGCGTTTTGCTGAGGACGAATGACGTAGAAAGCCCGATCTTACACGTTTGTGTGTAACGGAGAGTTTGAGTTTTAGTTGCGGCCAGCTAACATCATAGATTGTTGTGCAATGTCGCAGAATATTTTTGGCACTCCTGTAATTTTTGAGTGGGCTGCAGGAAATTCGTCTTTTAGTGCAGAAAGAGGACGAACTGTTCCAAGCGTGAGTGCTATTTTTGCTCTAGGATTCAGCACCTTAATATTGGAATTTTTTTTCAGTAAGTAAACTTCTTAATTTTACCAGTGGTTATTAGAGATGTCATGATGACTGAACTTGGACCAGTGGCAACCACTGCTTGAGAACATCACTTGCAAAACTTAATTTCTTTAAATTGAACCATATTCCTGCAATATTATTTGATGTAAGATGTAACGATATAGGTTTACCCCCACTTAATATATATCATAGTGGTAGCAAAATGGCGAGTTTTGCAAATGTTTCTACATGAATGATGCCACGAACTGTGTGTAGATAAACCACATTTAATTATTTGATGGTTATATTAATTTCATAATTAAATGCATTAAACCTCGTAATTATAAGGTGTCTCCCTCATGGTTAGTACAACTGGCTTACATTTTAGGAACTTTAATTGAATTCGCAAATAAAGATATTTTATTGTATAGTTTTATTTTAAAGCGTAGTCGGTAAATATGTCTTCGTTTTGAGGCTATTAAACAGAACTTAAAGATTTGTCTTAATGGAAAATGTTTGCCCCCTACGGATTTGAATACAAACGGAAAATCCTGTACTTTTGTGATTTGACGTCACAATAAACAATTTTTTAAATGTGTGTTAACTCATTATTTAACACAATTCTGATCACTGGAGAAGAATGAGAGACTTTTCCAGATTACGTCACTACTGCACGATTAATCACGTAAGGACAAATATACAACACGCCAACCAGCTGTGCAGCAGAGGTCGGCTGCCTATGAAACGCTTGCAGTGGTCTCTAGAAATACGGGACATGTGACGTCCGCGCTCACCTGTCTTTGTACCGTTAGGCATTACTCACACGGCCTTGCTCGGCCCAACCTCCCGTTTGGTTCTAAGAAGCTTGCCAGTCACGATATTCACCGTGTTGAAAACAGCTCACACCTAGTTTTAAGAAAACCGAGTATTTATCTCGAACAATTTTCAAGTTTGTTCCTCACTAATTGCTACACCAGGGAATACATAAGCCTACATACTTAAAAGTAATTCTAAGCGTGTATTTAAAACAAAAATTCTGCATACATGAGCGATGTACGTTAGGTGTAGTAAGAACTTCAAAGAGAATATCCAACAAAAATCATTGAAACTGAAAATGCTTACAGTGGTTTCCAAAAAAGGTCCAGCTGGTAAAAGTGAACTGTCAAACATTTCTTACATTCCCAGTGGTAAAAGTATTAAACCTTTAATTTGTAACATATACATATAATTAATATAGACAGAGGAAGTAGTTCAATTAACACAGAATTATTTACCTTGAATATTTACCAACAAATTATTTACAAAGTCATGTTATCCAACTGCGATTATTGAATTATCTTGGGTCATAAATCAATTACTGGGTTCTTGTCAACCTTTTCAATTCATCATATCAATGGAAAATAAATCTTGTAGTAAACTTCTATGGATAGCATAGTTGGCTGAGGCGTCACCTAACTGTACAAAACATCGTATGTTGGAATCCCGAATAATACGTGGCTGTACCATTTTTTAGTATAAAATTAGGTTTTTTTAATTATATGCTGATCTACTTCTCCTCTCCCCCCGACACTTAACATAATGCAGAGGTTTTAATAAACAACAGCTAAAGAATTGTTCCCTTGTACAGACTGGTTACATATTCGTATTCAAGTTGAGGAATTCAGTAAAATCGTACTAGTTATAATCCTTTCGCCTACAGCACCACCTGGTATCAAAATATGAATTTGTCGTAAATTAAATTTGTCGTCATAATTGGTTTGGAGAGCACTCTTATATGCCACGAACTGATGTATTTTGTACGAATACTGTTACGAAATACATAATGCTATAAAAATTCTGCTTTATACGGTACTGTTTATGTAGCCATTTATAATTGTCTGGTTATCAAGTGTCAGACAGTTTCTGGGCAACATGTACTCTACATAACTGACAATTTTCCATTCACGGCAGGTGGCCACTGCTACTAGTTGCAGAATACGCCACCACACACCAACATCAGCACATCCTAAACTAAATTTACGATTTTTCCAGTAGCTAAATTGTCCTTCGAAAACTCTTAGCCTTATCTACACGAAACCAAAACCATATTTAAATGGTAATTAATATATATGGTTTTTAAAAATTTTGTCTTTCCAAGTCTTTAACTTTATATTATATGGTCAAATATAAAATTTTGTTTAAAAAACACTACTAACGTTAACTTTTTTTCCCCGGACTTTTTATAGATAATTTCTTGAGAGAACATGAAAAACCCTAGACGAAGTTTCACTCTTTTCTTAGAAAAAACATTACTTCAGAAATTTTGTTTAGGAGAACAAATATCCATGAACTTCAAAGAAAATTAGCCGATTATAAGCAATGTTTAAAATATATTTTTAAAAATTGCTGTGAAATTTTGATAATAATAATTTGCACTGGTTAAAGTGGAACTATCTTCTTTTGAATAAAATTTGAACTATTTAGGTAGCTTAATTACATTTTATGCTAAATTAATTTAAAATTCATGCTGTGTTTGTGAGTATTGATGGTTGCGGAGTAGCCAAGATCCTAGTTCCCATTCAACCGGTCTGGGAAGGCAAGACGTTGGTTATTCCTGTACTGCGAAATGCCTAATATCAGGGGCCCGTAAATATTTCTCCTGTTATTAAGAGGGTAGTATCCTTAATAAATTTGGTCATTATTGTGTACTTTTGTTCTCGATCTTTCTTTAGTACACTATAAGATCATAACTAAGTACTTACAAGTTCAGTTATTTGTTTTTAAATACACTGTTAAGGAATACTTAAGTTTTTATTGACCAATTATTTGCAGTTGCTCCATGATCTGAGGATAATTGCACGTGTCAAGCAGCCCTTTTTTAAACTAACTTGATTGCATTCTACGCCTTGAAGTGCCTTATTGTTATGTTTTTCATTTGTAACCCACTGAAAACTGTTCCTCACTGTACTTCTCGAAACTTGAAATCTCGACGCGCATTTGAAATTGCTACTACAGACAAACGAAAGGGAGCACAAACAAACTAAAGACGGCAAATCAGGAGGAAATACACATAGATTCAATTAGTGACTCGAGTATCTAGTAAAAATAATAGCTGGTGGAAATTTGACCGGAAAACAGGTTTCTAGCAAAAAGGCTAGTGGAAAGTGGTGCCCTCTTCACTCTGTGGCCACTGTCCGAACTCGGTGAAGGCCTTACGTGCATTTCCACCGTGCGTTGAGGGGGTGGGGAGGGGGTGGCCGAGAGTGCACAGGGAGCAAACAGTGAGAACGAGTTTCGGTATTCCGTGTGTGTTAGTGGTTGTTGGCGACGAAGAGTGGTGTGTGGGANGGAGTTGCCTGTAAGCCGTGGCGTGGCGAGGAGCCTCGCAGTTCTGGGAAATGTAATGACGACTGACAATAACAACTCTAGTCAGCCCTTCTTCAGCTAATGTCTCTATACATAAATTCCGTCGGAAAGAATTGCACTATATGTAATTTTTTTTTGGGTTAGGGTTATTAACATTTTTTGCAGTTTCATATTACATTTTACATTTGCATTACTCATAGCATTTTCATTCCTAAAAGACAATCCCAAAAATTTTAAAGCAAGCAAATTTTTTTTTCAAACAAAAATAAATTTTGAATATTCTAAACGTATGAGTACGTAGAAGTACTTTACAACTTCTACCATGCACAAAATATATTAAATAGATATCTAAACCCAGTATTCTTAAATAACTAGCGGTGTTACATATTACTAGAATTACTATCAAAAATATAGGTAATTGTAGCTAATATAACTATGCCGAATGAACAGTCAAATATTGATTCAGAGTTGCGTTTCGATTCGCTGCCGACACATACAACACTATTTATAAATGTTCGTCAAGTATACAGCACTGGTTTTGAAAAGTAGTTTTGGGTTATGACGTAAATATTACGCAGTCTATATTTGTGTCGTGTGAATGTAACAGCAAAGCGGTCGCTAATTTGTTACACATCTGTTTACATGATGCGTACAAATACTGCACAGACTGAACTATTCCTACAAAAGAGATCGGCAAGCAGTATCTAATAAAACGATTAATTTTTGCGTACCATGTACCCAAGTTTATTATAGATATTGATGACGTTTAACACATGCTATAACTGAAAAACCTCAGAGATGCAGCGAGTATGCGATGGTTGTAATAAATAATCGGTAAGGCTCTTCAATACAGCTAAATGAAAAAAAAAAAAAAAAAAAACATGCAGACTGATGTCGGCTGTGTAACGATAGTTGTCTTTTACTCTTTTCGTCACCACTAAATAAATAACAGTTTTTGAAATTTATTATTATTATTATTATTATATAATGACTGATAGCCCTATTTCAACAGTAAAAACCAAATAGAGTTTTTGATTTTTTTAGTTTCAAACTCAATTGGATAAAATAGGTAATTTTATTCATGCAAGCATTTTATAATTGTAAAAAAAATAAAAAAAATTTTGTTTTGTGATATTTATTAGGAAAGTCCAAACGATAAAATACGGTAACGATGTTTCTTTGTTCCGTTTTCGTTTTTGTTATATTTTAATCACATATTCTTGTGTAAGTATTATGCACTCATAAACATTAAACAATGTAAAATGCTAATGGATTTACTCACAAGGTTTTTTTTGTCCTATTCATAAGATCCTTTGCAAAAAATTGTCTGCAAATGGAAATCCACGAGCTTTGTTTTTTATATGTTTGTGGAATTCTTCCAGGGCATTTTTCCTAAAACTCGGTATGCTTCTCCACATCTTACATGAAGGGTTATTCATTTGAAAACATCGCCAATCTCACAGCTATGGCAAATAACTGCATGTGTGCATTGGCAGATTGTCAGCATAAAACTACAAAGCGGCGACGCAGCGGCACCAGAGATATGGTTCATTTCATATAAGAAGGCCACATTCTGACAGTCATAGAGTGGCAACGTAACGTATTGAAAACAAACAGCGCGCCATTTACAAAATCTTGTATCAGCTGATGCACGAACGAACAGAAATTAACATTACGTTGACTATTCTGAGAGCAGTGCCGGCGCACATCAGACAAGCAGAAAACACGCGGATAAGAAAGAGTTCGTAGATTAATTAATACATTTTATTTTAAGTGGTCATAAAACAGCAGTTTTTAGTTTTAGAAACGAAACTTCGTGATAAAATAGTAATGAATAGGTGTTCAAAATGAGATGCACAGTAAAACGATCCGTGTCCAAATGTACGGAAAAAATCGAAACCTTTTTCAAGTTTACAGACTCTCCAACCATTTGCTGCCATCTTGCGACGGACAGGAGCGCCTTCGGTTACAACACGCCCTCCCACGCCATCTGTTATCAATATCCCGAACTACACCCAGAAACATATTTTAGTTTTGTTGTTTAGAATAACGTATTTACGCGCATATACAAATGGTTTTATTTTTCCGCGAGCTCTGTATAATTTTTAAAGTAACGCATATTTCATGTACAGCCATTTGTTGTACAAACAATTTATATTCGGCCGGTAATCGTGCGTCTACGTAAATTATACGCCATATTGTTCTCTCGAAACCCATCTCCTTGTTTCCTTAGAAAGTTATGTAGACACGCGTGAATAATTTTTAAGCAATTCTAACGTTATTCCACATCACATATTTCCAAATCGAATATATTAGCTATAACGTCCAAAATGTGATAATAGATACAACAGACCACCTCGCAAATGTTAACCCAAATTCACTATCTCGGACAAATTAAAAAAGAGTTAGCAAATATTTAATTATTTGCAACATTTTATATTTTTACTTTTATAACCTACTTATTTTTTTAAACAGATGTCAGTCTTAAAATATCTTAAAATTTGTTTAGCAT
>NQII01007197.1:0-80275 GCA_002778355.1 Clitarchus hookeri
TCTGACCACACTTATGAATGACAGAGTCTGCATAAATTGCAAGACTTCGTAAGCCAAATCACGAACTTCCGAAGGAATTGGACACTGCTCATACACAAATGTAACATAAAAGAATGGCAAAAAAATTACTTAGTTTTTTTTCTGGTTATGGTTTCCTGAATATGGGCCATTGCTTGCGGTGGATGTACAGAGCGGGCCAAAAGGCGTCTTACACCAACTTTATTTCGCTAGATCGATGTTGTCGTTTATTTTATATCCACATACTGTCCAGAATGCCCATATGACCATCATCGTTATTTCAATCTAAGTGTTTACATCGCCATATTTGGCGAGGCCTTTTTGCGGAGTCAGTATTATGTGATACCTCCTAATGCTTGTGTCTCAGCAGCCCGCAGCTCAGCCGTCATTCAGTAGCGCCGTTGGCAGACTTTATCCTTAATGGAACTCCGCAAAGAGTTTTCTGGATTGGAAACAGCATGGGTTTCTCTGGCCTGGCCAAGAAGGTATCCCGAATTTCTTGACTCCAGATAGCATTTCGTTGGGTTCCATTAAAGGGGATTGATCTCTTCCATCTTGTATTTAGCAGTTTTCTCGTTATGCCTTCCAAATACGGAGGGTGAACCAATATTTTTGGCAAGACAGGGCACAGTTTTCCAAATGGGGACCATCACTTCTCCGATTGTATATTTTCTCTGATTCCAAACACTCCACTTCTCCGAAACTGCCAGTTCTCCGATAGCTTGTCTTCCGCCCCCGGGGGGATAAACATTACTCCCTCTTCTTCCACTCTAAGTAATACCAGGAAGAGAAGCCATGTCATAAAGGTATCAGGAAATGTGCCAAGCTTTATCCTATGCCCTGTTGGCCCGCCAAATGCAAAACAAATTCTCTATTTCCAGGATTAGGAGAAAAAAACATAAATCCAGTATGCCAGGGATCAATCATCCTTAAGGATACAGTCAGTCAACGTCGCTACCTAACGATGGCTGAACTGTAGGCTGAGGTGACACAAGTAGAAAACTGTCTCCGCAAAATGGTTCGTCAAACGTAGCGTCGTATTCTGTTCTATTACGATATTCTGGACACAAAACGTCAACATATGCTATGAAATAAAGCGAATGACAATCTATTACACAAAGCGGCTTATGGTTCATCCTGTAGTTCAGTATTGGATTACAGACGACGATGAAACATACCACGATGGCAGGCCAGCCAGCGTGGTTGCATTTGCACATGAGTAAGTTGTGGATGAGTCGTAGCTCAAGTGATAGTGCGAATGTACCTGCAGAAATGTTGGATATTCAGCGGCGTCAAAGATGGCCATAATCGTAATTTACCGCCATGCGAGATGCACTCAAGCAGCCGTGTGATGCAAGCCCACAGAAATGTTTATGAATCTACGACATCCAAATTAATATAAATCTCAATGCATTCATGGTTGTGCAACACATTAATGAAGATTGAATGTTTTCACCAGTGTAGCACATGAAATGGAAGACCTCGGAGTGCCAAGACTGTTAATATGGAGAACGAGTTCTATTGCAACATGCTGAGGATTGCTATGGTAGCAACGAACTGATGCTTACAATAATCACATAGTTCACACCGTGCAATTTAAGCACGAACCTTAAAGATAATATTCCTAAATCCAAACGCATTCAATATCCGGAACAAATGACTTCATGGCCTTGACTGCGCTAGAAATCTGATCCTAGTAACATGTCCTTAGATCTTGTGCTCTGCATGGATGAGGCAACCTCATTAAGCATGTCATGATAAATTTACACAAGGCCTACGAGTTGGCAAAGGAGACCCCCCCCCAAGTGCAGCTATGGAATCAATTTCGCTATACACTCGAGGTCAGAAATGTGGGTGGTGGGTTAGCAGACCTTTGGTATAGAATTGGTACAAAATATTTACACTTGCCTGAAAAAATGAGATGCCCACTTTATAGTCGAGGTCATTCAGTTACATCACAGGAGAGCAACATGATACATGCAAGATGGTGCACCGGCTCGACTCAGCCGCACAGTGCAATCCTACATGGATGCCACCAATTCTGAATGCATTAGTGCACATTACTACTATTGGTAATCTTTGTGATCACATTTTCGATGTCATAGAACACATTTATGTACAAAGTTCTTCGTATATTTTTAAGAACCAGACCACCCAGTGCAATGTGTTTGTTACGTAGTGTAGTGATATGTCCAGATTCTTAATAGCATCTAAAATCGCAGATCAGTCAACGGCGTATCCCAGGACTAGCTTCAAATCTTTAATTCTTAAAAAAATTTTATTGCATATTTTACTTAATTTTTTTTTTATATAATGGTATCACTAAAATTCCATAAGCAACCAAGAGAGGTGCACTCGAGTATCATACCACGTACGGTCGTGTACTGCACAGACAGTCTCTTGTAGACCGTTTATTATTACGTTTAAAATCTGATTTTTTAAGTTATGTTTTAATTCAAGGAACAGTCTATAATTAATCATTAATAAAATTAATGAAAATAAGTATTAAAAGTAGGACCTATTCGTGATGATAAAAAGGAAGTTAGGAGGCCTGACAGGAAGTAAAAAAGTTCTGGGTTCGATTCATAGCCAGTTAAAAAGTATTCCATATACGCAATGCTAATAAGAATAATTTTAAGTCTATGAATGGGTGTGTTTTGTCTCTTTACTTTCATACCGCTGAAAAGACAATGGTAAACTATAGGATGTTTCAGTAAAAGCGTGCAAAAATGAAACTGGGAATAGCGGCCGCACCACGGAACGTTTGGAGATTGAGGACGTGTGGTCCGCAAGGCCAGCTACTGGTGATATGGGCGTCAACATGATGTGTGTGTGTTTCATCTATCGTCCGCAAGGTGGTGGCACTGTCGTCCCTGCATTGCCACAGTCCGCTCGTGTATCAACGGCAGACTCAACCCACACGGGATATCTCGTACGCCGTTGTCATGCTTGTGTTGAGGTTGGTGGCCATCACTTCGAGCAACTCTTGTGAGGTACAAACTGATACCTTAACACCGGCCCGTCAATGGAATGGTCTTGTAAAGAACTGCCTGTCAGTAGTATACACACGCAATGCCATCAATACACAAATCTCTGCTATATGTAGTCACAACGATGAATATGTACGGCGCGTGACTGGCGATTTTATCACGTATTCTGTCTCGTACTAACAAATCCCTGTCCAACTGATGTAACAACAGCACAATTTCTATGACTGTTGGATTTGATAGTGTTGCAACTGTGGTGTCTAGAGCAAGACGCTGGTCGTATGACCCACGAGCGGAAGTATATATAAGGATGCCGAGGCACGGAGTGTAACCACCATTGCATGTGGGCGATTGTGAGATATGAACAGTACCAGCTACTTACCAGTGCCTCAGAGGGGTCTATGTTGGACAGAGTTGCCTGGGCCACACGAGTCAAGACGAACGCTCCAAACAGTTCCCCAGGCACAGGAGGCAAGTCGTCCACGTACTTCGCTTCTCCTGCAGGAACAAAACATCAGTTATTAGTTACAATATCCTTCATTCACACTTCAGTTCCTACTTTCCTAGAATACACTCTAGGATTTATGTTTAAATGCGACATTAAAGTTGGCGTGCATACACTAATAACATCAGTTATTCAGCAATTATATCAGTAGTCAACGTTGACTGACTGTTAGTAGAACGTTCTCTTAAGAGATTTTTAATTTTTCTTCTGGCACACGTAAGAATTAAAATTGGTATGAACCTACTGACTTAAGATTCATTGCGTAGATAAACTACTGCTGTTAAACTGTTAGAAACGAAATCTTCTAAATATTAAGAAAATCCCTGTGATATTTTAATAAAAGTTTAGAAAAAGCTTCAGTAACAACCAAATCAAGCATTTTGCTACTAAATAATATTGTGATGTAGAACCGAGTGACGTAATACGATAACAACATTACTGTATATATGTGTTAGTCGAAGTTCCTGTCAGGAAATTTAACATTGTACAAAACAAAAAACTACAAAACAAACATATATATGTTGATTAAAAAAAAAATTAATTCATTTCATTGTACATGGACAAGTACTAGGTAAGGTATGGATGTATGAATATTTTCAGGTTCCCGCTGGTTTGTAAGCAACATCTTCCACCCTGCCTTCTGGTGTTAGTCAACCGGCATGAAGCAGGTACGTCGATAAACCACAGTTATACTAAACCTGAGACGCCTGGGCGTCTCCCTTAAACACCTCACGAGCTACGACCGAACAATTTCCGCAACCTGGTGTAAATAATTACGTGCAGCTTGAAAATGGGACATTATGGTGTTCCTTTGCCTTAAATTGAAGTTGGAAGTTTCGTCTGCTGGCTTGTGACCTCGCCACCCTTGCCGAAAAACCGACCACCAACACCGACAAATGGGCCAGCAGGGACCGCAGCCCGGCAGCCAACCGTCTTCGTGCACGTCAATATTGACACTGCCGGAGCGCTGCCTGCAGTGTGATCACGTGGTTCATGACGTCGCCGCGCCTTGATTCGTCTCCTTCCCCAAGCGTCGGCGGTGTTGCAAGACGTACACGAAACCAAGAAACAAACAAAAAACTGTTTTTTGTTCCTGCGCATGCGTCAATTTATATGAAGGGTTTAGATTGGCTATGATTCCATAAGCCATCTGATTATGAAAATAACAATGTTGCAATATCTCGTCCCCGGTAAAGAGGGGGTGTGAACTTCTGATGTACAAAATGGCCAGGCTGGGGCCGTCTCAGGGTGTTCGGCTCCCGTCTGCGTCATTATACATTTAAGATAAGTATTAAGGGGTTCTTCTGGTCAATGCTAATATGAGCAATTTGCCCTCCATAATTTATGTTAGCGTTTAATTATTAAAAATTGTATAGGCACGATTGCCTGTTTTATTGCATTTTCTTGTAAAGTCTATGTAGGTTTTATAAAGAAATACTCCGGATCACTTGAATAAACTATTTATTAGTTTTAAGAAAGAACAATATAATTTCAACAAGGCACATAGCGCCATGACACTCCAACGGTAGCTCGGTAGCCAATCATTTGTTTACAGNATACTTTTAATATTGCATTGTATATTATATTACAACCGTATATAAGTCTTTAATATGTCATAATAGATACTTTGGAGAAGCCATGTGGTTTTGTATATAATGTAATCGCCATAAGGTTTGTTTATGCTTGTGTGAGCAACTTTATATCATGTTGTGGCACAATTTTCAAGTAACTATTTATACCGCTATTTTAGTATAATTTTAGGCCCAATTGTATTAATAAAAAAACGGAGTTTAGAAATTATATGGTACATGTAACATATTTGAAAGTTATATCTCTGAAATTTCGTACTATATGAAATTAAAATAAAAAACTTCTCTTGTTTCACTGGGTGTGTGAAAGGATTCCTGTGGAAAAGTATCCCAGATTTCCCCTAAGCATTTAACTTATTCTGGTTTTGGATGGATGATGAGTTTGAGCTGT
This sequence comes from Clitarchus hookeri, assembly GCA_002778355.1. Classification (NCBI taxonomy): domain Eukaryota; kingdom Metazoa; phylum Arthropoda; class Insecta; order Phasmatodea; family Phasmatidae; genus Clitarchus; species Clitarchus hookeri. The sequence continues at coordinate 5,491 of NQII01007197.1, forward strand.
TTAAGAGAAATAATTGGAATCAATGTTTTCTTCATAGTAACCAACTGCTGAGTTGTTGGTGGTTGTTGAGCTCGGGACGGTCGGGGTGTTGGCACTTGCGCACACGAGGTGCTGGGGACGATACCCTGGCCTCTCAAACCAACAAGTGTAAATTACACAAAGTCTTCAGGTTACCTGCTAGCAGTTGAGATTTGTGGTTCAATCGCGGAACAAGGGATTCTCGTTTAGGTAACTTGACGGTAGAGAACGTGTTGTAGGTTTTCTCTGGATACTCCTGTTTCCTTCTTCGTCTTCATTCCACATTTTATCCAACATTTTCTCTCATACTTTTGGGTTAGGACAGCCGGTTCTCTTATCTCCAGTCTAACCTCGCCTGAAGGTATCCACCGTAGCGAAGAGTGGTGATTCTTGTGCGTAGTGCCCGATAGTATTATCGAAATAATAATGGATTTCAGGAATGATCAGAAGTTTTTCATTACTGTTTTACGTGCGTCGTTATATTGTAAATTATCTTTTATTATCTTACTTAGTTGGATGATATACGTTTTGACTTTTAGAGCGGCTTGGAAAAGGACTCTCAAACCAGCCATGTCGACCTTATCTCAGACAGAAACCAAATGAGTTACTGTATGTTTATTACATTTAAGTTAGTATTTGATGGAAGTTACGATGATGCATTTTGCTGGACGAACATAAATCAAATATAGTCTATTCGCAATAATCTATTCGCAGTATCTTCACACTTCTTGAATCAAACCGTTGAATAATCACCTCATGTATGACATGTTTGTCTGTTTCCCAAATACGCCATGTATCACAAGCGTTTTATATTTCTGTTGAAATAAAAGTAGCGTATTTTTGGATAAACTGATCTTTTACTTATATTTGATCCATAAATTATATTTTATGAATATTACGTGAATTAAAACAGAGCGAATACAGGTAGGTTGGCAATAACTTGTAAGAAAGAGTTCTAATACAAAATATTATGAAACTGAGTGCGCATTAATGCAGTGCGTTGTCTCTATGGAGTAATTTTGTAGACTTAGTTAAGCGTTGTCTGCATAAGGCGGTGGAATAGCACAAAAGTAGAACGTTATCAGAGCTTCGAACGAAGGTGAGAAATTGGGAAACAAGATGGCAGGCAGAAACAAGATGGTCGGCAAAGGATAATGACACACAATATGGTGGCCGTAGCGTCATATAAAATGGCGGAATCCAAAATTGAGGAAATATTCACAAATCCCCAGCTCCCTGCCAAGGAATCCCCATGACATATATAAGGCGGTGCGTTGTCCCTTTTGGTGTAATTTTCTAGACTCGGTTAAGCTTTCTTTGCATGGGGCGGAGGAATGTCCTGGAAGCAGAACTTTAGCAGGGCTTCAGAATAGTCGGAAGTAACCACTACGTGGGTGCAGGCTTGGTAGGTAGGGGCCTCAATCCACAAGTCACTGNAGTATCTCAAGATTCGTTTTTAAGGTTTATTTTGAAAATTTCACTAGCTGTTACAATTTTTTCTGTAGCTTTCTTAGTAGTTGTAAAAACGCGATGTTTTTATATTTTATTTCTTGTCTTAAATGTGACATAATTATATGTGAATAAATCAGATGTTATTTCTTCACAGAAGAATACTTAATGAAATAACTAAATCTCTATAGCTGCATCTCTGAAATTATTTTTTAAACACAAAATTAGCACGAAATCAAATAACTCAATACAGCGAATATAAACTACCATGTAAAAACTATTGAAAATTTTCTAGTTGAATGTTTTTTGTCCTAATTGCTGGAGTCAAATATCTTGAGTATTGCCCCTGAATTTGCCACTTAATTAAAGATTAGAATTATTGGATTGTAAATAAGAGACTGTAGGTCTCCCTAATTTTGAATATTTAATTTGTAGTTGGTCGTAATATCAAAAGAATATGGCTTAAGTGATGAAAGTAAGAAACTGTGTAAGCTATAAATTAGCTCAAAATAGCAAAAGTGGGCTGGATATTTAAACGCAGCATTTCTTCGTAGACTACCTTAAGAACGTTCGTACTCAAAAGCACATTGATACCTAGGTCAGAGAGAAATAATTAAGAACCATCCGTATCCAATCACTTTCATGAACTGGATATGTTCCACTCGGTCCCGAATTCATTTACGAGCTGAGTTGTTGCATTCATGTAATATTTTGGTGTGCGCTGTACTTTAGTCTAGCGTGCTTCTCGCAACCAGTGAACAGTGTTCTGCATGATCGGTGTTGTCAACATTCACGGTTACTTCAAACTTTTCTGAAGCCTATGGGCCACAGTGCTGTAGTGGTTAGACTACTTGCCTCCCACCAATGCGGACTGGGTTCGATTCCCGGCAGGGTCGCTCCCGGATTTTTGTAAGTGGGAATCGTGCCGGGCAATGCCGCTGTTCAGCGAATTTTCTCGGGGATCTCCCGTTACCCCCGACTCTTGCATTCCGGCGCTGCTCTATACTCACCTCGCTTCACCCTCATCGGCTCTCAAGACCCCGATGTTAGGAGCCGCCCAAACCTCTCCACTTATTGCAATATTTCACGTNTGTACTTTAGTCTAGCGTGCTTCTCGCAACCAGTGAACAGTGTTCTGCATGATCGGTGTTGTCAACATTCACGGTCACTTCAAACTTTTCTGAAGCCTAGGGGCCACAGTGCTGTAGTGGTTAGACTACTTGCCTCCCACCATAGCGGACTGGGTTCGATTCCCGGTGGGGTCTCTCACGGATTTTTGTAAGTGGGAATCGTGCCGGGCAATGCCGCTGTTCAGCGGATTTTCTCGGGGATCTCCCGTTACCCCCGACTCTTGCATTCCGGCGCTGCTCCATACTCACCTCGCTTCACCCTCATCGGCTCTCAAGACCCCGATGTTAGGAGCCGCTCAAACCTCTCCACTTATTGCAATATTTCACGTGGATATACGACTTAGAAGTTAACTTCTTCCAGACGCTTCTACTTGTAGGCATATTCACCTTGTAGAGAAGAGCTTTGGCTAGGCCGCTCCTGTACTCGGGTGATGCGTCAGGCAGAACATGGTCNGCATATTCACCTTGTAGAGAAGAGCTTTGGCTAGGCCGCTCCTGTACTCGGGTGATGCGTCAGGCAGAACATGGTCTGGATCCAACTCGCTGTCCAGAGTCTTGACTGCATCTTTCATCACAGCCTCGTCGTACAACGACTTGCCATTCAGGAATCTCTCTGTCTTGGTAGCGTGGAACTGGCGAACAAAGCACGTTACATCTCTGGTTATTGCACAGCCCAATTCAGCAAACGTAAAAATATTAACCCCTTAACTTACACATTCGTTTCNGTTACATCTCTGGTTATTGCACAGCCCAATTCAGCAAACGTAAAAATATTAACCCCTTAACTTACACATTCGTTTCCAGTTCAAGGTGTTGCAAAAAAAAATAATCTTTTGGTCTGACAAGTATTTGTGCATTCCTTGTAATAAGTTACACAATGGAACGTATGAAAAGANAATAATCTTTTGGTCTGACAAGTATTTGTGCATTCCTTGTAATAAGTTACACAATGGAACGTATGAAAAGAATTTCTATTGGCCAATGGCACCAGCAGCAACCAATAAAACATCTTGGTGTGCTATTAGCAGCCAATTAACCAGGAAAAGACGCTACTGTATTGGCGCTAGTTTATAACCTTGTACAGCGCCAACCATGATTTTAGATATTTTACAACACGTCGTACGTTATCGAGAATACTCGGGATAGTATANCCTTGTACAGCGCCAACCATGATTTTAGATATTTTACAACACGTCGTACGTTATCGAGAATACTCGGGATAGTATATAAACCGGTTAAAGGTAAAATACAAAAGTTATCTGAAATGCATGTTGTCAACAAATGACCAGTGGAAAACGTCGTGTTGCTTTGAGTTTAAGTATAACTGGTTANTTATCTGAAATGCATGTTGTCAACAAATGACCAGTGGAAAACGTCGTGTTGCTTTGAGTTTAAGTATAACTGGTTAGTTCGTAATATATTATCTCGAATATACTTGTTTGTATACGGCGTGCTACAAAATACGTAGAATCATGATCGGTGTTGTAGGCGGGTCCAAACCCGGCACAAATATACAAAGGCTCTTCGTGTTTAATTGAGCACTTCTGAAATCAACAACTGAAAAATGTCACTGCCCCTACCTGAATGTATTTTAACGGCCACACTGACTGGCGTGCACCCAGTAAAGTTGGCAAGGAAACAGGGAAAGTAGNCCTACCTGAATGTATTTTAACGGCCACACTGACTGGCGTGCACCCAGTAAAGTTGGCAAGGAAACAGGGAAAGTAGTTCCATGACTTAACGTTGAATTAAAAGTGTTAGGCAAACATCCGTGAATACCAAAATTATTATTTTATGGATTTCTGTCTCTTCAACGCGTGCNGAATTAAAAGTGTTAGGCAAACATCCGTGAATACCAAAATTATTATTTTATGGATTTCTGTCTCTTCAACGCGTGCAAGTGTAAGTATTAACAAATTTGAAAAATATTTGCTTTTCTAATAGTTTTAATTGACCGACGTATGAATAAAGTGATCAGGCTCATGGCAAGTTTAATTTTCATATGGCGGAATAATACACTATGTGCATACAAATAAATCTTAAGAAGTGCTTTCAAAAATACTCAATTTGCCATGAACAGAGTGTATATAACTTTACTAATAATAATTAATTTCGCTGCTGCANTGCTTTCAAAAATACTCAATTTGCCATGAACAGAGTGTATATAACTTTACTAATAATAATTAATTTCGCTGCTGCAGACGCTGAGAATTTACCCATATTTAAGTACACAATGTGACCTTACAGTCCGAAGATGAGTACTGAAGCACAGCTGTACGACTGAATTTAAAGCCAGCAAAAAGCTGATTTTAAATTAGTTTTGAAACGAAACTGTAGCTCAACAATTCAAAATAGAGGTAACAGTAAGTAATTAGATTTTGAAATTCCTTTATCTATTCAGTCGTATACCTAAATTACAGATCAAGAAAAGGGTTTTCTCTGGGTTGTTTCTTTAAATTCTGCTTTCTTGGAATTCAAAACTGGTGGCAAGACCTAGATCCTATCATAAACAGCTGCTTCAACCATAAAATATTTAATAGGANTGTTTCTTTAAATTCTGCTTTCTTGGAATTCAAAACTGGTGGCAAGACCTAGATCCTATCATCAACAGCTGCTTCAACCATAAAATATTTAATAGTACTGTTATATTTTGAAATTCTATCTAGAATCATAGATACAAATATTCACTTTACTGGATAGTCATTTTACGTTATTAATATTATTTATATTGGTAATACTGGCATACATTTATGAACTGCTTGTTTTTGTAGCAGTAAGTAACCTAAAATTCTTCTTTGCATTACAGTATAAATTAAAAGGATGTTATTGCGCTGAAATTTACTTCAGGTGTGGTCTGAATGAACTAATTGTGTATTTGTGATCAAGAGAGAATATCATCAATGGAATTAATGATATTATACACCCAGTTTTATTTGAGCTCTTATAACCTCACTCAAACGATATCCATGCCATTCTGCAGAACAACCNGCGCTGAAATTTACTTCAGGTGTGGTCTGAATGAACTAATTGTGTATTTGTGATCAAGAGAGAATACCATCAATGCAATTAAGGATATTATACACCCAGTTTTATTTGAGCTCTTATAACCTCACTCAAACGATATCCATGCCATTCTGCAGAACAACCNGATATTATACACCCAGTTTTATTTGAGCTCTTATAACCTCACTCAAACGATATCCATGCCATTCTGCAGAACAACCAGTTCGTTTCAAAATCTCGTAATTCACTGTGATACGTCGCCTGGGGCATGACAACATACTTAAATTAAATAGCAACAACATATTACATGGAAAAAACTTTCCCTTGATTGCGACACAAGCATAAAACTAAAACAGGTAAATACATTACCTTTAAATACAAGCAATTACAGTGTATCATTAAAAAACTGAATAGGAAAACTTACGAATTTTGGGTTTATTCCTCCCAGCACAACAGAGGGAGNAGTGTATCATTAAAAAACTGAATAGGAAAACTTACGAATTTTGGGTTTATTCCTCCCAGCACAACAGAGGGAGTCTCGACCACTTTTCCACTGCCATCACCACTCAGTTTGAAATGAAATCCAGCATTCACGTAAGCGTGAGCATTTTGAGCTCTGGGCATTATCTGTAAAAAAAAAAAATTTATATAGCGTTTAAATTTAAAATTCATAAGTGAGCACATAACAAATGGGCGATTAATTTATGTACGATGTAATTTCTTTTACGTGCTATGGTAGCGCAGCTGTAACTTATAACTTGGGAGCTCTGCCAATGTCGGGCCACTTCTCCACGGGATAGGAAACAATTGGACAACGGTGGCACGGCAGGTAGGAGGGAGTGTCTGCAGATTCGTCTGCCCACCTGCCAGCTACCTGTGGTTGGTGCTTTGCAAGTCGTTCTGTCTCTCTCTTTCATTTNCTGCAGATTCGTCTGCCCACCTGCCAGCTACCTGTGGTTGGTGCTTTGCAAGTCGTTCTGTCTCTCTCTTTCATTTGGGTAGGCGGAGCCAAGTCCGTACTTAGGACGGCTCGACTATAGTGATGTTTGATTTTAATTGTACAGTTGATTGACTCTGGAAACATGTTTGCACACTGATGCCGTTTTGCAAGCCTTATTACTAGGGACAGGAAATGTACGCATTTTAAACGACCTGTATGCTAAACTGCACTGTGCTATGTATTTTCGTGCCTCAGCTTTCTGTTAATTGGCTGCTGCCGAGTGTGTAGCCAGTTTTGCATCTGACGAGGTGGCACAGGATTGGGNGCCTCAGCTTTCTGTTAATTGGCTGCTGCCGAGTGTGTAGCCAGTTTTGCATCTGACGAGGTGGCACAGGATTGGGTACTTATTTTCTTGAAGGTCTGTTACTGGCTCAGTGTTCACCTGGGCGTGTCTATAGTAAACTGTGATCTAATTACAGACATAACAAAAATCGATATCTTCTTGAAGTTCAGCTTGTCCTAAAATAAACAGAATCGTATTTGGACATAACTGTCACCAATAGAAAGGTATACAATAATATAAGGCACTGGAATATGACAGATGATAGCTCGAGCGATCACATGCTGATCACGTTCGAAATACATGGAGGTGGTTATCGTGAACCTGAACAAGTGGATAAAGAGGATATATATATATATACACACAACATGGCGGACTGGCCAGCTTTTGACCGGGCCCTGATGGGTAAACTTAGCTCATACAACATCATGGGAACCCTGGATGACCGAGTCGAGCAATTGACTCGGATCATCCAGGAGACGGGCGAAGAGAACTTGCGCAAAACAAGTAAGGGTCTCCCAAACCTGTCCTGGTGGGATAAAGAATTGGAACGAGAACGAAGGGCTCTCAGGCGGTACAGAAGACATTTTCATAGACTGAGGGGAGAGGAAAGGGAGCAATTCTCGAGCATTTACAAAACCAAGAAGGAGGCTTACTTCGGTAGGGTCAGGAAAAAGAAGACAAGATCGTGGGAAGACTTTGTCACGAAATTGGGAAACGAGGACCCTTTCGACTTGGTCTATAAACTTGCAGCGAACAAGTTGAAGAGAACGGCGCCACCTCTGTGTATGAAGATGAATGGTAATCTGATCCTGGATCAGAAGAAATCTATGGAGGCCCTGCTCCACGCGCTCCTTCCTGATGACTCTCTGGATGACGAGGAGGAGGCACACTCTGCTAAGAGACAGTCTATGGTTATAGTGCCAGAAGAACAAAATGCACTTGATTTCAGTATGGAAGAGCTTACTGCGATTATGTACAAGATGAAGAACGGTAAAACTCCTGGAATTGACAGAATAACTACGGAGATCCTGAAAAGGTGTTTCTCCCGGATAAAGAATATTCTGTTGGATATTGTAAACGACTGTCTGCAAACCGGAGTGTTTCCCTCCCCCTGGAAAATGGGCTTGCTGAGAATTTTCTGCAAAGAAAATAAGAAGGACCTGGATGACCCCAAATCATACAGGCCGCTGACGTTGCTTCCGGTGCTAGGCAAAGTTTACGAAAAGCTGATTAATCGAAGACTCACAATGGCATTAGAAGCAGAGGGAACACTAAACGAACTTCAGTACAGGTTCAGAAGAGGAACGGGGACTGACTTCGCGCTCGCGGATGTCATGAAGAATATAAGAGAATCCCCACAAAAATATGTAATGGCTATCTTACTCGACATCTCTGGAACGTTCGACAATGCCTGGTGGCCGGAAGTAATGCACAGATTGAAAATTAAGAAATGTCCCCAGGGTTCGGTCCTAGGACCGATCCTATGGAACATCCTTTTCGACGGTTTCTTAGTGTTGGAACTCCCCTCGGGGTGCACAGTCTTTGGTTATGTGGACGATGACTTGGTACTTCTGTCAGCTAACTCAAAAAAGGAACTTGAGACTAAATCGACCATGATAATGGAGAAGGCCTGGGAATGGTCTAAATATGTGAAACTTCATTTCTCTGTGGATAAAACCAAAATAACGTTGGTAAAGGGGAAACTGCAAAGATCCCCGACTGTGCGCTTCGGNTTCATTTCTCTGTGGATAAAACCAAAATAACGTTGGTAAAGGGGAAACTGCAAAGATCCCCGACTGTGCGCTTCGGGGGACGCCCGATCAAGTATGTACAAGAGTTTAAATATCCGGGAGTCATCATCGATGATAAAATGAGTTTCTAAGACATGTTGAGTATGTGTCACGGAAGGCAGAAGTGTTGTTCCAAAAACTGAGAAGGATCGGAAACACCAGTTGGGCCTAAATTATGGTACCCTGCATACTATATATAAGGCGGTGTTTGAGGGTATAATATCTTATGGAGCTGTAATGNGGGCCTAAATTATGGTACCCTGCATACTATATATAAGGCGGTGTTTGAGGGTATAATATCTTATGGAGCTGTAATGTGGCATCACCGTGCTGACCTTTCGTGGCACAAGAGGAAACTAATTAGTGCACAGAGGGCTGCTCTGCTGACAGTAACAAGGGCATATAAGACTGTACCCAACGAGTCTCTCCCGGCTATAGCTGGGGTGCTGCCTGTGGACCTGCTGGTCAGATACAGGAGCCTTGTGGCGGAGAGATCGCGAGCTGGCAGGCTGTCAAAGGAAGAAAAGGAGGATGTGTACGATGATATAATCATGGAATGGCAAACAAGATGGACAAATTCCACTAAAGGAAGGCAGACGTATGGGCTCCTTCCAGATATTAGAACGATACTTAACTGTAAATGGCTAAGTACTAACTTTTATAGTATGCAGCCAATTACTGGACACGGTAACTTCAAAGCAAAGTTACACAGCCCGTGGCTTGTGAGATCTCCGCTCTGCGGGGTCTGTGGTGTTGATGATACCGCACAGCACGTATTAATGGTCTGCCTAAAAACAGAAGACCTGAGAGAAGCATTCAGTGAGAAAATGGAAGAGCTGGGCATTCACTTGGAAGCAAGAAATATAATGCACAACAAACAACTTTACAGGATGTGGAGTGATGTCGCCACCAAAATTGGTAGAAGATTGGAGGACTTTGACAAATGGAATCGGCGAAATTCTGATGGCCCATAAAAGGGTACTCAGGTAAAGGCTTCAATGAGTGTAAGTCGGAGTACTCATGATTGGCGAGGAGGACAGGTTTTTAAAGAGAAAACAGGTAGAATACCGAGTTACGGCAAGTAAGAAAAGTGAATGGCTCGAAGAGAACAAAGAGGAGAAAGTGCCGTGCACTGCCTTACTCACCAGAGTATGGATGCAGTGCGGGAGGATGGAGGGTGTGCTGGCCTTCGGGCCTTAAAAACCTCTCCTAAAATGAATTCGCGAAATTTTACAGTCCCAAGTTATTACTCTTTCTGTATTTNCTTCGGGCCTTAAAAACCTCTCCTAAAATGAATTCGCGAAATTTTACAGTCCCAAGTTATTACTCTTTCTGTATTTTAACACTTCACCCACAATACTACGGAAATTAGCATAAGGGTGGCATGCACGTTCATTTACAAACTTTCTCAGTGAAGTCACGCAGTAAACAAAAACCAAGTAAAATATTTTAATATTTATTTAAAACAAATCTGGCGGTGCAAAATTGAAAGAAATCGCGCAATTTTCATATGAATGCATCGTTCTGTTACGGTAGCAGATGAATTTGTACAGCCTGGATCATACACGTATATATAAGAGTATTAAAACTAAAACTAAATACAGGATTNGTAGCAGATGAATTTGTACAGCCTGGATCATACACGTATATATAAGAGTATTAAAACTAAAACTAAATACAGGATTTTTTTAATTTTCATTTGTCAGAGTTTGTAAACGGCCGTGCATTTTTTTTGCAGTTCTTTCAACATGTTAACCACTTCGAATTGTTTTATCTGCTGCAGAGGATGTTGAAAGTGATTACCTTAATAAGACAATCTTCTTCTGCGAAATCCACTGTTATTACATATTCCTTCAATTATAGACTAAATTCACCATCCTATTTGAAAACAGACATATAAAAAAATTAAACACGTTNATTACATATTCCTTCAATTATAGACTAAATTCACCATCCTATTTGAAAACAGACATATAAAAAAATTAAACACGTTATTAAAAAAATACCAAGCTAATACTTTTATTTCATTTGTAANTTTGAAAACAGACATATAAAAAAATTAAACACGTTATTAAAAAAATACCAAGCTAATACTTTTATTTCATTTGTAATATCGCTATAAATATGAAGGAAATTGAGTGAAATGAGCAATATTATAACACCAAAATATAACATTGCTATAATACAGGAATACTGACCTGGAGAAGTATACACNGTGAAATGAGCAATATTATAACACCAAAATATAACATTGCTATAATACAGGAATACTGACCTGGAGAAGTATACACATGAATTATTTGCACAAAAATGAAGGACAACAAGAAAAACGTAAACATTGTAGTATTTATTGAGACGGTTAAACGGGTTTATAAGCGAGTGGATCACACGTAAATCACGCGTTTTAAGTATGAAGAACACGTAAATTATGAAGAGATGGTTGAACTTCGTGGTCTTAAGGAAAGGTCATGGCCATTTCATAGCGATGGAAACTGTAAACACACCGAAGTCTCTCGAAGCATGATGATAATGCCATCGTTTTTCATTTATTTCTAAAGTGTGGCGTGGGCCGCAACGGTGTAGTGATTATATTACTCGCCTCCTACCTAGGCGAATAGGGTTCCATTTCCAGCGGGGAGGACGTTTCCGGATTTTCGTATAAAGGAATAGTGCCGGACGATACCGCTGGTTGGTGGGTTTTCTCGGGTATCTCCCTTNCCGGATTTTCGCATAAAGGAATAGTGCCGGACGATACCGCTGGTTGGTGGGTTTTCTCGGGTATCTCCCTTTTCCACACCCTTTCATTCTAGCGCTGCTCCATACTCACCTCACTTGGCCCTCATCGGCTCTCAAGATCTCGATGTTAAGAGCTACCAAATTTCGTCAGTTACTCACGGTGTGGAGTGAGCCAGAATTACAATTTCCAAAATCTAAAGGAGACAGTGCCAGTCATCGAATATGNGAATAGTGCCGGACGATACCGCTGGTTGGTGGGTTTTCTCGGGTATCTCCCTTTTCCACACCCTTTCATTCTAGCTCTGCTCCATACTCACCTCACTTGGCCCTCATCGGCTCTCAAGATCTCGATGTTAAGAGCTACCAAATTTCGTTAGTTACTCACGGTGTGGAGTGAGCCAGAATTACAATTTCCAAAATCTAAAGGAGACAGTGCCAGTCATCGAATATGNAGTTACTCACGGTGTGGAGTGAGCCAGAATTACAATTTCCAAAATCTAAAGGAGACAGTGCCAGTCATCGAATATGAATCCCTCAGATGAGCAGCAATACAACACTCAGACGATCTTAAGTAAATTAGACTTAAACTTTTAGATTGCACTGTACTTGGCAGTTATTTTTATAAATAAAAAACTGCGCGTAGAAGAAATAAAATAATACCAAAGTATACATGCTGAATTTTTTTTAGCATTTGCGTTATGATACAAGTAACTGGTTGCAAAATACTTCAATTTCCGAAACAAACTTACCTTATATGTTTTGACAACGTGAGATTTGTCAAATTTAGGCAATGAAATCTGCTTCATGACTTTGCCTTTCATGTCCACTTTTAGGTAATCTTGCGGAGTGACTTCTTCACTTTTCCCCGATTTGTCAACTAAAAAAATATTCATATAATGATTAGGTAGGATTTCCAAACCTCCTACCAGATTTTAGTAAAACACGCATCGTCATTTCAGTGAACAAATTAATTGGTTAAAACCTATTTTAAAAGCACTTCGCGGTTACAGAGCACTATCGAANAGTGAACAAATTAATTGGTTAAAACCTATTTTAAAAGCACTTCGCGGTTACAGAGCACTATCGAATACTCTGTTTGGGATATATTTTTATTTACAATTTGTATCCTTAAGCCTTATGTAAAATTAATATTGCCATGGCCGTGATGCCTTTGTTCATGCACCTATTAAGTGTCAGTTTGCACTGTACAACATGCAGAACTCACTAAAAGTAGCGCACAACCTAACAAAATTGCCTGAAAAGTACAATAAATGTTTCATATAAAAATTGTCGAAAAAATTAAATTATATTTATATGAGAGAATAATGTCTACATTTAATAACACTTGAAAAAATTGTGTACATTATATTTCTTGTATTTTTCTTATCACTACTACGGAGAATTTAGAATATTTAGGGGCCACGGTGGTGCAGTGGTTAGACTACTTGGCTCCCACCTAGATGAACCGGGTTCGATTCCCGGGCATTTTCGCATGTGGGAATCATGCCGGACAATGCCTCTGGTAGGTGAATTTTCTCGCTTTCATTCCGGTGAAGCTCCATACTCACCTTCAAAAGTCTCAAGGCTTCGCTGTGAAGAGCCGCCCAAATCTCTTCACTCACTAAGGAATATTTCATTGTTCGACTCTTCAGAAGNTCAAGGCTTCGCTGTGAAGAGCCGCCCAAATCTCTTCACTCACTAAGGAATATTTCATTGTTCGACTCTTCAGAAGTCCCTTCGCCAACCAGGGCGATCAAAATATTTACTTTGCATTTTTTTAATGTAACTAATTGCTAATATTTACAAATGCACGTAAATACTGAGTTTTATAAATTATTGACAACAACACAGCAAAATATTTTCGAAGAAATTTATTTAATACCAATATGTAAAGTTTAAGGTACGAAACAGAATCAATTGTTACAGATTCTAAATGATAAACTTTGCAAAAAATATCTAGAAAAAATAAATATAGAAATAAAACATAATCGGAAGGAACTTACCGATTGTGAGTTTTGCTCCAACGGTTTCCAAAATTAAAAATATATCAGATGGGAACTGATTGTNCCGATTGTGAGTTTTGCTCCAACGGTTTCCAAAATTAAAAATATATCAGATGGGAACTGATTGTATTGATATTTAATAGATAAGTTTCCTGCCAATGTTCCTGCCTGTAAAAATAAGAGGTGAAGTTGTATATTTAATAAAATAACTTTGACATAAAATAAATACAAAAAAAGTTAGTTCACATTATTTTTGTGAGCTATGTCGTAAAAACTGACAAAGGTGTCATTTGCTTAAGAAAATTATATTTGTCGGACACTGCAGGTGTCGTGAAATCTCGACTATATAAGAGGATTCAACGCATACAGAAAATTTATATTTGCTCTCGGGGATGGATTTCTTTAGAGAAACGTCATCATCACAGAGATTCGAATGGGCATAAGGNAAAATTTATATTTGCTCTCGGGGATGGATTTCTTTAGAGAAACGTCATCATCACAGAGATTCGAATGGGCATAAGGAGTCTCTCTCAACAAAAAGATTATTGCTGACTGCACTCACGTTCCTAACTGGAACATTGGCGATGAGGTCAATGTGATCAGCAAGTACTTTGGTGTAGGCATACTCTGTCTTCTTGCCGGCCAAGTTGTAGAATGTCTCCATAGCGTCTGTGAGTGAGACATTGGCANGGTGTAGGCATACTCTGTCTTCTTGCCGGCCAAGTTGTAGAATGTCTCCATAGCGTCTGTGAGTGAGACATTGGCACCCAGCACAAGGTCTGGATCAGTGCTGATAGTCTTCAGTTCCTTCACCCCGTTTATATCGATAAACACCTTCGGCTCGATCTTCCTTCTGTACACACCTGTAAAGCAGAAATACATACAGTCCGAGCAAAAATATTCAATCTGCTATGAACTGAGAATACACATCGATTTGCCATTTCTATCTGTTTCCGAAGAAAAAAACAAAGGTAANATTCAATCTGCTATGAACTGAGAATACACATCGATTTGCCATTTCTATCTGTTTCCGAAGAAAAAAACAAAGGTAAACCGTTTGGTTATATCCCTGTAGAATAAATGCAAAAAATAGTTCATATCATTTGGCTTCCTCTGAGAAATCTTATAGGACTACGAACAGAGAAAGTAGAGGTACGGGAAACTTCGACAAGATAGCGTTGCTTGGTACATTGTCGAAATGAAAATTCCATGGTTCATAATAGGCTGTGAGGGGCCACGGTGGCTGAGCAGTAAGACTGCGTAATTNTTGTCGAAATGAAAATTCCATGGTTCATAATAGGCTGTGAGGGGCCACGGTGGCTGAGCAGTAAGACTGCGTAATTACTAATATTAACACAGCACTTGCTTCTGGAGTGTTTCAATTCTAAATGTCCAGANTGAGCAGTAAGACTGCGTAATTACTAATATTAACACAGCACTTGCTTCTGGAGTGTTTCAATTCTAAATGTCCAGATATTTACTTTTGGCTGCGGGTTGCCGAGAACTAATATGGAAGGTGTTCTTACGTGGGCAGTTATGTGTGTGTGTTTNTATTTACTTTTGGCTGCGGGTTGCCGAGAACTAATATGGAAGGTGTTCTTACGTGGGCAGTTATGTGTGTGTGTTTTAAGCCTGCATATCCTTGTTATACTAATCCAAATTTCCACAGCACGAATTGAGCAAAAGAGAAAGTTTTAATTCCGACCGGTTTTCGGCTGAAGACAAAACGAAAAGGTAAATAGGCAGGCTGAAGACAGAGCCAATGTCATCAGTTTTAATCTTGCCTCACACTAGAAATGACTTGCAGATTATTATTATTATTACCACGTCGTTTTCTGCTCATTGAGGTGACGTTTACGATAAGAATGACAACGCCTTTCAGGGATCTTGATTACCAGACAGTCTCACCAAGACAAACCGGATTCGATTCCCGGCGGGGCCACTCCCGGATTTTCGCTTGTAAGAATCGTGCCGGACGATGCCG
This sequence comes from Clitarchus hookeri, assembly GCA_002778355.1. Lineage (NCBI taxonomy): Eukaryota > Metazoa > Arthropoda > Insecta > Phasmatodea > Phasmatidae > Clitarchus > Clitarchus hookeri. The sequence continues at coordinate 20,887 of NQII01007197.1, forward strand.
CTGGTCAGCGGGTTTTCTCGGGGATCTTCCTTTTCCCCTGACTTGCTTTCCGGCACAGCTGCATACTGACCTCATCACCCTCATCGCCTCTCGAGCCGTCCAAATCTCTTCACTCCACTCATATCAGAGAGTAAGGATGGAATTTATTATTCCCTACGGACACGACGTATCCAGGTTGTTTAAAAAAAAGATGGGTGCTGCTTACAGGATGTGGAGTACGTAATACAAGAAGTAAAAGGCATCACAGACATATGGTCGATTAAGTTTCCCCTTTGCGTAATCGCTCCTCAAAGCCAGTGGACATTCCTACGGCGGGCGGGTTGTGCATGTAATGTACACTGCTCAGGGTGTGACGTCATACAGGATATGTTCAAAGTGTACAACATGGGTAAGGTTTATTCTACTCAGATTAGGAACAAAACGAGATATCTTATGGGACTCAAACCGTTTCCCTTATAAAGGCGGCGATCCATTCGCGAAGTGTTCCAAAGAGGTCAATTAAAATTAATATTTTAAGCTACGTGAATAATGAAAGAGAAAGAATCTACTCAGTTAAAAGGTTATTTTATATTNTTAAAATTAATATTTTAAGCTACGTGAATAATGAAAGAGAAAGAATCTACTCAGTTAAAAGGTTATTTTATATTTGATTAATGAACATTACATTTTTTTTTTAAAGTAGAACAAACACAAAAAAATCCGGTACACATGCGACACTGGCGCTTATCTAGTGGCAAAAAATTTTAGTGGCCAAACTAAAAGCATTGAGGTTCCCAACCTGAGTAGAATAAACATTACCATGGGCGTCAGCACAGTCCTGCAGACATCTTCAATGGATGATCTGCTCTCAGTATAAGACCTGTTATTGACACGTGCACGCGCCTTATCGCGTAAAGACTCACCGTGCGCAGTGTTGCCGCTGACGAGCATGTAAGTCACGTCACCCATCTTGTTCATCACTTCGAATATGTCGGCAATGTTGGTCACCCTGCACCAGTAGGATCCGGGCAAGGTCACGTACACTGCCTGTTCCACCTCGCACGTCTGCTCTTCTTCCACGTCGTGGCACTCCTGGGTGCACGGTTTGCCGTTCTTGGGGCAGATGGCGTTGTAGNGCACGTCTGCTCTTCTTCCACGTCGTGGCACTCCTGGGTGCACGGTTTGCCGTTCTTGGGGCAGATGGCGTTGTAGATATCCTGCGGCAAGAAGAGAGGACCAAAGACAGGCCTACAGCAAGCGATAAAAACTGTCATTCGTAAAGAGGGCACCNATCCTGCGGCAAGAAGAGAGGACCAAAGACAGGCCTACAGCAAGCGATAAAAACTGTCATTCGTAAAGAGGGCACCCCTGAATTTTGTGCGAGAAAATGTTGGTCCTCGCGCAAGTGACTGAACACGAGAACGACATTGTCAGCTCACTTTATACTACCATCATATTTTTANGTTGGTCCTCGCGCAAGTGACTGAACACGAGAACGACATTGTCAGCTCACTTTATACTACCATCATATTTTTACTATTAGATATAAAACATATACAATTCGGGAAATTTTTTAAGTCCGAAATACCGGGGGCTTTAGTTCAAATAAAGGTGATATTTCAGCATATAAAAATAAGTAAAACATAAAAATAAGTGAAAATAATAAGAATTAGTGTATTTGTGTCTGATATTATATATAAAACTATTTTAAAGGGTGGACACTTAAAATTTATTTCTAAGATTTATGTATAATATATGTGGCACTCAAGATGAGCACTTGAAAAACAATAGTGAAGATAGGTATTAATGATAATGTAGACTAATGTAGATGTACCTTACTTAACTGAGCCTGAACCTCCTCTTCAATGTGATATTACTTTACTTAATTACGAAGTTATTTTATATTTGATTTATGATTATTGCAATTATCCTGTTTTTTAACGTATAAAATGGAGAAAATCTGGCACTTGCCAAATTTGTTGCGCTCTTTGCAGAGGCAGTGCGTTGTTTAACGATAACGAGTTGACAGCCCTAAAGAATTGTCAAGAAGGCTGTGGTAATGCCGTTACCTTCCGCAGTATGGGTGCATATGAGGTGGGAGTCGAACCCGGTTTGCCTGGGTTAGAGGCAGCAACGCCTACCTACTACGCCGCCGAGGCAGACAGCACGTGTTATACNTCGAACCCGGTTTGCCTGGGTTAGAGGCAGCAACGCCTACCTACTACGCCGCCGAGGCAGACAGCACGTGTTATACCCATATTAAAACATAATTTATAAACGCATATGTAGCGAAACAAACAGATAATCATCACTTTTGTTTCAATTAAGTCATCGATATTATTTGTTTACATTATATTCTCCTGAAGAGCATTTCATTTTCTTCTACGAAATTTAAAAATNTTAAGTCATCGATATTATTTGTTTACATTATATTCTCCTGAAGAGCATTTCATTTTCTTCTACGAAATTTAAAAATTAACTCGACGTAAAAACTTTTTTTGTGAATTTCCAAAGTAACGAAATATTTGGAATTTGTTTCTACTTTAGCAGTCACATATTCAACAATTATTTTTATTTAAAAAATATTATATTAGTGATGATGGTTATTCGTTTATACGAATTGTATCAAAACAAACTGGACGCTGGAGTCTCACTATACTCAAACCAACTTAAAAGNGTTATTCGTTTATACGAATTGTATCAAAACAAACTGGACGCTGGAGTCTCACTATACTCAAACCAACTTAAAAGTCCATTTACTGGTGTGTGGTTACATGGTTCAAAATTCTCAAATTTCAACTTATCTACAATCTGTGAAAAAATTTCAAACGCATTAGTTTACAAAATGCATAGTGAGAAAAAATATATATTTTTTAGTTAATATATTTACTGTGGTTACTAGTACAGCAGTGGAGTGGAGAGTGGAGAGATTTGGGCAGCTCGTAACGTCGAGGTCTTGAGAGTCAAAGGGTGAAGTGAGATGAGTATGGAGCAGCAGCGGGATTCAAGGGTGGCGGAAATGGGAGATCCCCGAGAAAACCCGCCGACCCGCGGCATTGCCCGGCACGATTCTCAGGTGCGAGAGCGAACCCGCCGGGAATCGAACCCGGTTTGTCTTGGTGGGAGGCGAGTAGTCAGACCACTACACCTACAGCAGTGGAGCTCAGTCCTAAATGGCAACTGTGAAAAACTTACCAGTCGCATTAATGTGATCAAAGAAATGTTTGAATGCCTATCAGGTTGTTACCTCTATGTCTGCACACTTCTGCTTCAGGGCAGGCGGCGCATCAACGCACAGGGACTTGAAGGCGTCTAGGATTGGTCTGTACCCGGTGCAGCGGCAGATGTTCCCGCCAAACGAGTTCTCCGCCTCTTTCATGGTGACTTTCTGTGACTTTCCCTCCAGCAAGCTGCGAACAAAGTATGTGAAGTAATCAGTAACTGTTACTGGAATTATTATCTAGCGATAATCTTCGTTCTTGTTATGTTTGCATCGGTTCTGTCACTGTCTGAAGCTTTTCATTGGCCACTGGTTNTTATTATCTAGCGATAATCTTCGTTCTTGTTATGTTTGCATCGGTTCTGTCACTGTCTGAAGCTTTTCATTGGCCACTGGTTGGTAAAAAAAAAAAAAAAGCTAATTCCGTTAGTTGAAGTGATGCCAGGATAGACTTTACACACTTGTACTTTCTCGTAATCTTTGTGATTGGGCAGCTGGTTTCCTGACACGCCCTGCAGGACTGTAAATCAATAGGACACTCGAAGAAAGAGACTGAGCGAATTACGTAGAGCCTAACTGTTCATCATGAAGGCACCAACAAATGACAGCGCCTGGGGTGTAGGCCTACAAAGAACCGTCGAGTTTAGCCCAGCCTTCAAATAAACTCGCGAATTTTCTAGTCACTGGCTTCCGTTACGGTGAGAAAATATTCCCGTGTTTGACTGATCCATGATGAATTCGGTTCCCCAAACTGAACGATTTTCTTTTGTGTGCAAGCAAATTCGAAGCGGCAAAATACATTCTAATTTAATTTGAATAGTTTTTATTAGGCTTACTTACCCCACCTAATTTTATGCTGATAGGTTGATATGGAAGGGAGGGGTACTTTAAACGGAACTTATATACTGATCTAACCAAGGATTCGAAACATGAACTTCACAACTTAGTGTCGTCTTAAGCGGCCTTGGTAACGTAGGTAATTTTAAACCAAGCAATAATAAGCTAAAGCCACGTCAATCGTATTTTTCAAAAATACACACGCGAAATAATTTGTCGAAAATTGCTTCTAAGGTGTTAGAATTAGATATATCCAGGAAATATCTTCGCGAAAAATCAACATATCTAATTGTAACATCATTATCTAACATATCATACACAAAGTTCCTTCAAGGCTTGACTTGTAGAGCATGGTGATTTTGGCGGGAGTGCAGGAGGCTATGAACTCTGAAGTTCCATAACTTTGCTCGTGCCTCGAACACAATGTCAGCATTTGTTCCGAAACTACTCGGGCAACAGTCGTTCCTCGGCAACACACTATTTTGAAATGTTAGTGCTTAATGGCAGAGCTCTCAATGAGCTACGGATATGTTTAGTTTTCTCGTCATAATTTTTGTTTCAGGGTAATTACGGACCGTATATCCTCCCAACAACGTTATACTTAGAGTGATTGTATATATAATTTAATATCTACTGTGCCTTATTACGCAGTAGTAAAAAGGCGAAAACATTTGGAAGTTTAAAACTTTATGTTATGCAATTCAAACTTTGTACGTAGCTAAATGCTAAAATTTCAGCTCTTATATTAAGGTACTGCAGGATAAAGTAAACAGCTACAGCGCAATAGTCGCATTTTTCAAATGCCCTTCTTAAACCCGTTTCATTGTGCAATAGTTTACGAGTTCAAGTGTTCCAATCATGTAATATTTTGATGCGCGCTGTACTTGTGTCAAACGTGTTTCTTCAAACCAATGAACAACTTGCTACGTGTCCAGTGATATTATAGTCCATTCACGGTTACTTCCATCTTTTCTGAAGCTCTGCCAAATTTCTACTTCTAGGATATTCATCCGCCTCGTGCAAACAAAGCATTGCCAAGTCTAGAAAAATACACCAAAAGGACAACGCACGGCATTTGTGCGCACTCAGTTTAATAATACTTTGTATAAGAACTATTTCTTGCTAGGCGTTACCAACATGCCTTTTTCGTTTCTGGTTTATTCATATTAACTTTAAATATAAGATTATAATATATAGATAAAATATAAGTTCAATTTAACCAAAAATAAGATACTTTTATCTCAACAAGAATATAAAAAGCTAGAGATACATGACGTATTAGGAAACAATCAAACACGTCATATACGATGTGATTTTTTAACGGTTTGATTCAAAAAGTGCGAAGATACCGCTATTAGATGAGAGATGTAGAAACTTCCACGAATAAGACTACTCTCAAGGAAGACAAATCAAAACACTGNGATACCGCTATTAGATGAGAGATGTAGAAACTTCCACGAATAAGACTACTCTCAAGGAAGACAAATCAAAACACTGCACGCTGTTTACTTGCTGTGTACAGTTCAGGTCATTAGAGCCACTTCCTACTAAACGTCTTAGATGTAGAAAACAANCACGCTGTTTACTTGCTGTGTACAGTTCAGGTCATTAGAGCCACTTCCTACTAAACGTCTTAGATGTAGAAAACAATAACTGAAATGATTAAAATTCTAAATGAACAAGGAATAAAATAATCCAATATGGTGGGCGAGACTAGTTTTAATGTACGAAATGGTTTGTCTTGAACATATCCTAACGTATCAATTACCCTTCAAGGCAACGTAAAGAGTGAAGCTGACGACCTGACGGTTTGTAAGTGGAAACCTTGTNTAACGTATCAATTACCCTTCAAGGCAACGTAAAGAGTGAAGCTGACGACCTGACGGTTTGTAAGTGGAAACCTTGTGTTACGGTGTGGTCAGGCCTTAGCTGAACGGCTTGCCTGATCACACCTTCAAACATAAACGAGCGGGAGTGCAACGCCACCATTTGGTCGTCGACAGTTGCAGAAATCCCCTCCACCGGTCACTGAGCGCGGCCGCCGAACCGCGCGCTTGATATAGGCCGTCGTTAACCGTCTCGTCGTCGTCATTCATCATTAGTCCTTTGGCGACCCGACCAGCGGAGCAGACCAGGAAGATGGGTGTCCGGCCGTCGCTAACCGTCTCCTAGATTCAGCCTCCGGCAACATTAACAAGGTGATGACGTTCCGGTTAGGGTTATTTAAAATGGCGTGAGTGAAGTAACAATAAACATAATATTAAATTCAATGTAAAGCTCCCCCGGTCAATGCTAATATAAATAATAATTGTATAACCGTAAATTGTAATAAATTCATCAGATACTGTTTTGCACTACCGAATTAACGAGTCATTATTTGAGTTACGCCCCCAGCATTCTCTCATAATCTTTCATGTACGAATTGGCTGAAAAGCTAGTTCGTAAACCTTGCCTCTACCGTAGCTAACCAAGACTTTCGCAATGCGGTGTTGCGTCGGAACTAGTCAGACTTGCAACGCCGCTGCGTTGGAAAATACGAAGAGGGAAATGGGTGGTCACGCGAATAAAGGTGGAAAACCAGCTGTTATCGTTATCGGTCTTTCACAAGTCGCAGTTAAAAAAATCAGCGAAGACCAAACGTTCTGGCAGATAGGTTAAACGAAACGTTGGTTTGTTGTTTACTGTTTTATTCATCCCTCTAGTTTAATACCCTCACACTGTTCAGCCAGTTTTATCGGTGTCCAAGGTGTATAGCAGTTATAAACATGGAATTTTTGGCGTAAGTTTTTACCACAATCTGTTATCAAAAACCAACGTGTTAATAGGCGTATTTTCGTGTTTACAGTGGTAGCAGATTCTGAAAAAAAGCTGTGGTTGGGCGCTTACAGTTGCAGTGCAGTTTGAAAACGCACCGAAAACAGTTTCTAGGTGTTTGAAGTTTCTTGCTTTCGTGGTCCTGAGTACGGCAACAGCGTTTGTTTACAGGAAGTTGTAGTAGATCAAATTTTGTTTATACGATGTTGTGTTTTTATACTGTTTTTTTAAGTTTGGACGAGAAATGGAAAAGTAGATATTCTGTAGTTTAAAGGTTAATCCACTACTCACTGTCTATATTAGGTGGAAAATGGAGATTTCTTCTTTATCACTGGAAGAATGCTAACTATGCAAGAGTAGGAATGCTTAATAATTTATGTTTCTGCTGAACATAAATAATACAACATACTCGTAAATTTAATTTCAGTCTCACAATGTCACTTTAATAACAAGATTTTTGAACTCCCCCCTCCTCAAAGTTGGCCGTTTTTGATAACAACACATGTTTATTTGCGCTCCCTCGTGAATATAAACGTTTCATTATACTGCCCTCCTAAGCAAGAACTCAGTAACTGACGGAGAGTTGAATATTGACTTATACATATCAAATTTCTCGGTTCGATGAGCTCTTAACTGATTAATGTACTGAAAATGCAGTATATTCTCCACATAGAAGGATATCGCTGCTGTGAAATGCAACATGTACAAATATTTCCTTTACGTCCTTAACATAAATGCTGTATCTGTATGAAGTTAAGCAAGAATGCAGTAACTTCATTGCAGATACTGCATTCTTACTTAGCATAAAGTATATTCTGCATTCTTGCTAGATATTGTTTTCCTCTCGTTGCAGTAAGTGAAAATGTAATTCGAATGAGGCATGTAGGTTATAATTTACCTCAATGGAAAAAGGAAGGCTGCTCAGTTTCATTGAGATTAAGTAATAAATGTCAGTGTACGTTGTTAATTCTGTAACATTACAGTATCACAGTTTCAGTAGTGTGTTAAGTGCGTAGTGTGTAAGTAAGAATGAAATCAATGTTGAAAGAAGTATTAGTGCACAGCATATAGTGGTGTTGGCAAAATAACAAAACAAAACTGTCACTCAAAATGAGCACTTGAAAAACAACAGTGGAGATTGACGCGTGGCAAGTACATAGGGCAGGAATTGCTCTGTATTCACACCCTGAGAAATACCCCGGGGAAGTCCCTATATATAAGGATGCGCGGGGATGCACTGAAGCTAGAGAAAAACAGGGAAAGTCCCGAAAATTAGCTGATATAAGCCCTCGGCGAAAGAAACAGGGTAACCTCCGCCGAGAATTACTGCCGACACAGCTTACAGGAACCCCTGAGATGCTTGCTTGCCACACCCCTCCCTCCACCCCCCAGTTGGAGCGCGCGTGCTGCTGACGATACACTAAATCCTATACAAAAAATGTGCGAGTTACATGGGGGAAGNCCCCCAGTTGGAGCGCGCGTGCTGCTGACGATACACTAAATCCTATACAAAAAATGTGCGAGTTACATGGGGGAAGTCCCTATTTCTCTCGAAACAATCTGCTGACAGCCAATTTGAATATATCGAGAGACGGGTTAAATTTGGGAGCAGCCAAGGTTCGTGATCATACAGTTGTCGTCAGTCGTGAGCAAGGAGATGTTCGGCAGCCGTGATGCAAGACCGAGCAGGCAGTTAGGCGAGAGGCAGTCGTATCAATGGGCCGGAGTTCGGGACCGGCCCAGGCAGTCAGTTGTAATCAGTTGTTCACAGTCAATTGTCTGGGAGCAATTATCGCCAGCCGAGATGGGAGTTGTTCGGCGGCACAGCCGCGAGACGAGATAGATGCAACCGAAACGAGAGAAGCCGGAACGGGAGTAAACAGTCGTGTGACGAGAATAGTGCCGAAAATATGAGTAAATTCCCGAAAACGCGTGGTAGCCTCAGTCCAAGTGGCGCTATTCCCCGAGAAGGCGTAGTCTTGCGCCATATGGCGACGAGGCGAGCAGTCAGTCAGTCAGTGAGTTAATAGTAACGTCACCGAGGAGGGAACCCATGAACAGCCGAAACTTCATGTGTAAATTCCCGAGACAAACCCAGTAAAAGTACCGAGAACTTATGAGTTCATTTCCGAAAACGTAGTGGCAGTTTCCGCGGTGGGAATGCAGACAGAAACGCGATAGCCGGAAGTAGGACGAGGAGGAAGCACTCTCCAATCAGGAACGCCAGCCGGGATNGAATGCAGACAGAAACGCGATAGCCGGAAGTAGGACGAGGAGGAAGCACTCTCCAATCAGGAACGCCAGCCGGGATTGCAGAGAAAGTACAAGTCACAGGAAACCCAAATCCCGGATTTCAGAGAGAGACCGTCAAAGCCACAGGAAACAGCCAACTTNGAAAGTACAAGTCACAGGAAACCCAAATCCCGGATTTCAGAGAGAGACCGTCAAAGCCACAGGAAACAGCCAACTTAGTACAGCATGGCAACGGGAGCCAGTCCGAGGGCCTGAACGAGGGCCACTCAACTCACCATGCCTCAGCTACCAACGAAGACAACTCACCAAAAGTCGCAGTCACAGATAAGTTGAGAAACGTCTCCCTTCAACCACCTTCCCCAACGCATAGTATTCAGCCAACGAGCCCTTCAGGCTTACGACTAGAGGGGGGCTCAATCTCGCCAGTGTGTGTAATAGCTATGTGACCTTCTGATCAATAAAATCCTANGGCTTACGACTAGAGGGGGGCTCAATCTCGCCAGTGTGTGTAATAGCTATGTGACCTTCTGATCAATAAAATCCTAGTGTGTTAAATAACGGAAAATACGAGTATTTGTTTACCCCTAACGCAACAACCTCAGGTGTCCTTAGTCTGCACCTNACGGAAAATACGAGTATTTGTTTACCCCTAACGCAACAACCTCAGGTGTCCTTAGTCTGCACCTAAATAATTTAAATATAAACTACTGGCCACCACCCTGTATAACTTAGGTGGCCTAGTAGCGACAAGATGCAGTACCCATCCTGAATACAGATATTAATGATAATGTAGATGTACCTTACTTAACTGAGCCAGAACGTCCTANGATGCAGTACCCATCCTGAATACAGATATTAATGATAATGTAGATGTACCTTACTTAACTGAGCCAGAACGTCCTATTCAATGTGATAATGTATCAGAAACCTGGGGAGATATTACTGCAATTATTGAGGAAGCTGAGATAATCATTGCAAATGGATGTATTGTGGACTGTGACAGCAATACAATAAATTCACATGCTGATTTAAAAAATGCTGGAAATTTTAAAACATTGGAGACAAATCTGGTTATGGACAGAGAAATGTTGGAAGTAGAGTCTCAAGAAGAAACAGATGTCAGAGCTGAAGAAGACACCATAAAATAATTAGACGATTCTCATAGTGGATTAAACAAGGAAACCCTAGAAAAAGAAGGAAATNTGAAGAAGACACCATAAAATAATTAGACGATTCTCATAGTGGATTAAACAAGGAAACCCTAGAAAAAGAAGGAAATGTGAAATAAGTTGTGTAGAACGAGAAAACGAAAGTCTAAAACATTTAAAGGAAGAAAATGCTATTTTACCAGGGTGTGGTGATTCATGTAGGCTGAAGTGTGGAGAAAGTCTAATAGAAGCGATAAGAATGGAAATAAATGACCAATTTTGGGACATGACATATGATGAGCGCAAACTGTTCGCGTGGAGCACATGCGAAAAAATCCACTGTAAAAAAGAACTACAAATGGCGCTGATAACCCAGAACAGAGACTGCACAGTTTCAAGTATTGCCTGAAATGCGTAGATGGTAAAAAGAAACACGTGTTCAAAACTTGTTTTGACTACATTATAATTTAATCAGAAAAATTACAGATTTGTTATCGATGTATTAAACATACCACTTTATGCAAGTGTGCATCCAGCCGCAGATTTGAGAGGCAAAGGGAAACCACATAATTACATTGAACAATATAAAATTCACGAGCATATTGAGTTATTTCATCCACTTATCTCACACTCCCGGCGAGAGCACGCACCTAACACGAGATATTACAGTCACGTTAATGTATAAAGATTTACTGCACCAATTTACACATATTAAGGTTTCGTTTGAAGTCTACAGAAAAGAAGTAAAGAAAAAGAAGATTTATTTTGCTGTTCTAGACAATGAAGAATGTGAGGTTTGTGAAAATTTCAAAATCGATAATGACAGGGTACAAATACTTTTCAAGAGAACTGCCTTAAATGTATTGACTGGAGTCATCTCATTAATGCAGCTAAGGATGCCCGAACCTTACACCAAAAAAATACTATGATGTGTAAAGACCACGGGAGCGCTGTTTGTGTCAGTGCAGACCTTTAAAAGGTAATAATGTTGCTGAGGGTAGACACATTTAGAAAGATTCTCTTTACCAGGCGTCTTATCGCCTACAATAAGAGCTTCGTACAAGTTGGAGACAAAGTTAAAGCAACACCATTTGCTGTACTGAAGGGACGAGTGGTCGAAATAAGGAAGACATCATAAGNGTTGGAGACAAAGTTAAAGCAACACCATTTGCTGTACTGAAGGGACGAGTGGTCGAAATAAGGAAGACATCATAAGTGCTTTTCATGCATTCTTTCAGCACAAGAGGGATGCAGGAAGTATCATCACTTGGGTAGACAACTATTCCAGCCAGAAAAAGAACTGGTGTTTTTTTTTNCAAGAGGGATGCAGGAAGTATCATCACTTGGGTAGACAACTATTCCAGCCAGAAAAAGAACTGGTGTTTTTTTTTTATCATTCTTAGTCTTCATGGTGGACTGCAATGTAATCTGCGCAAAATACATCACAATATATTACTTCNTTTTTTTTTATCATTCTTAGTCTTCATGGTGGACTGCAATGTAATCTGCGCAAAATACATCACAATATATTACTTCGAACCAGAACATACATTCATGTCAGCGGGCAGTTTCCACCGCAGTGTGGAAAATTCATTGAAGATGCAGAATAATAATAATAATAATGGCGCGTGGGGAGTGCACCCAGGGCAAGGCGACACCCTCCGAGTGACAGTCTTTCCAGCTGGGTCCCATAGCGGACCGTCATCCCCGGGCATGACATGAAATGAGACCCTAGAATGGAGCGGCGCTGGAATGCAAGGGCGGGGGAAACGGGAGTACCCCGAGAAAACCCGCCGGCAAGCGGCATCGTCCAGCACGATTCCCACATGCGAAAATCCGGGAGTGAGCCCGCCGGGGATCGAACCCGGATCGCCGTGGTGGGAGGCGAGCGCCCTGGCCACTACGACACCGCTGTCCCCGACGCAGAAGAAAACCTATGACTTCAATGATTTTGTTAATGTCGTCAAAGATTCCAGATCAGGGACTGAAATAAAGAATATGCAGTTTTCCGACTTTTACTTGTGGCAAGACAACACATCCTAGCAGCAAATAAGAAAGAGTGGACATCATACCTGCTACCTGAAAGACTTAGTGTGTGCAAAAGAGGAACGTGGTTCCTGTACTTTAAAATACAAAACTTCCATAACGACAGAAAGCAACTTCTTGGAANGTGTGCAAAAGAGGAACGTGGTTCCTGTACTTTAAAATACAAAACTTCCATAACGACAGAAAGCAACTTCTTGGAACTGAATTTTCTGAAGACAAAAAGTAACCAAGACAGGAGGAATGAAAATGTCAAATTGCTTTGAAGAATCTTATGAGTTTTCCAAAGAGAAGAAAGATGATCTTCTGAAAGTACTTGGAACTGTTATAGCTGAGAACCGCAAAGTGTTTTGGCGCAACATGTTTGTATGTTAAATTCTTTAGTTGAATTGTCTTACGTAAAACATAATACGAATAAATTAGACTGTGATAACTGAAATATAAATATGATGATATTGATTTGCGAGAATTTGTGCTGTTGTGTTGCAGATGTGGCATTTTTGTTATGTTAAACACAATTGTTACACATGTTACATAATACGCATTGAAATAATTAAATATCGTTTTGTGTTTAGTATTTTTCATCAAATAAGTGAACATTTTTATATTAAATAAATACAATACTACTAGCTGCTTACAAACTTCTGACGTACTGCACTTTTCAAAGGAATGTGAGTGATATATTTATCCAAATGCTTAGCAAGAACGCAGTATATGCTTTTTTTTTCTNTGCACTTTTCAAAGGAATGTGAGTGATATATTTATCCAAATGCTTAGCAAGAACGCAGTATATGCTTTTTTTTTCTTATCAAATTTCACGATTTTAAAATTTTGAGATATCACAAATATTTAGGAACGTTTAAATTGTTGTACTGGTACCTTATATCAAAGCCAAGCAATATAGATTATTCTTGGCAATGCTTCAATCTATGAACTCGTNATTGTTGTACTGGTACCTTATATCAAAGCCAAGCAATATAGATTATTCTTGGCAATGCTTCAATCTATGAACTCGTTCATCTCCATTCCGCCCCATTGCTGCAGTTACTGTATTCTAGCTTAGGAGGGCAGCATAAACGCTTGCAGCCGGCTTGCGACCAATTCAGCCGCGAAAATACGCCTAAATAGCTGTCATAAGAATGCACGGAATTACGTTTAATACAGTCTGAACGATGGAGGTGTGAGAAAATATTTATCTACATTCATAGCAGTATCAAACCTACGTGGCAGAGGTCGCTAACGCAGATTCTAAACACGAGGTTCTGGGTTTGAGTCTTGCGTAAGCCATATGTTAGAGTAATGAAATTAAAATTATTATTTTGTGCGTACGTTACAGCAGACCCACATTGTCACAGATAACACATAATCATGAAAAAAAAAGCCAAGAGGAGTTGTTGTCAGTAGATATCTACATAACATAAATAAATCCGCAGAAGGAACTGAGTGAGTAGTTAAAACTAAACAACATAAAAAAAAACTAGATAATGAGAAATCAAACGAACTTACAGTGAGGATAGTAAGACGGTAAACATAAATAAATGCTCATAACACTGGAGAAACAACGAAGCCATCTCAGAAGAACAGAGAGATGAAAACAGACAGGTATATGCACAAGAAGATGGGCGACACAGCGAAGACACCGCATATGAACATGGGTTTCTAATACGGAACAGTAACTAAGCTTTGATGTGCAGTAATGCTTGTTACCTGTACATGTTCATGACCATGCCAGGTGAGCAGTAGCCACACTGAGTGCCGTTGAAGTGCGCCAACGTGGTCTGGACTTTGTTGTAGCCATTGTTCTTGCTCCCGACTCCTTCTATGGTGGTGACGTCCCATCCGTGGCATGAGAACACCAGCACCAGGCACTGCAAATGTACCCACACCGGCGTTACTCGCATAACACGTATGCTAAACACTTCACCACGGGGAGCAAGCAAATATTGGAAAAGGAACTAATAACTGGAAACTAAAAATTATTGTACATTTACGTGACATTATTTACAGCAACTATCGCAATATTTTATGACTCCACATGTAAGGTCGTGCAGTCTATGCTATATTATGTCTAAGCGGACACATGTAAATGTAAGTCTGTGCTTTATGAAGAAAAATTTAGGTAAAAAACATTTTTATTACGTTTACATGCGCATATAACACTAAACTTAAAAGAAAGATAAAAACTTTTACGGTTTTGTCGAAACTATTCTATATCAGTTAAAGGAAATTCAAATAACACAACNGGAAACTAAAAATTATTGTACATTTACGTGACATTATTTACAGCAACTATCGCAATATTTTATGACTCCACATGTGAGGTCGTGCAGTCTATGCTATATTATGTCTAAGCGGACACATGTAAATGTAAGTCTGTGCTTTATGAAGAAAAATTTAGGTAAAAAACATTTTTATTACGTTTACATGCGCATATAACACTAAACGTAAAAGAAAGATAAAAACTTTTACGGTTTTGTCGAAACTATTCTATATCAGTTAAAGGAAATTCAAATAACACAACGAACAAATTTTTATACGTAATTCCTAAAGTTTTTACCGTACAAATACTAACACTGCTTTGAGTTGTTGCCCCGTGTCTATAGTACTAGTAAGAATAATCCGCCTAAAAATCAGATGTTTTTTTTAATTAGAATATATGCTGAGAATTGTATTGAGTCTGTGTCGCCATTTACACTCTAGACATAACTTGCACATACTAATTGAGTAGTCCATTTCCAAGGGTCCCTTCTCCGTGTACATTGATTGACGGGAAACAACCAAAAATGCATATGGAGTGTATTTCTTAATGTGTCTGTATGAACTCTGGTACGGATGTCACTGTTGGTCACGAACATTGTCTGTAGAAACTAGAGCCTTCGTAAACAAAGCATTCCCCTTAACATGAAATAAATTATATTTAATGTTTGTGGAGAAGAGCTACTTTGGAAANCCTTCGTAAACAAAGCATTCCCCTTAACATGAAATAAATTATATTTAATGTTTGTGGAGAAGAGCTACTTTGGAAAAGAATTAATGCATTTTATACCTGTGTTTAAACGGTCTTCACGCTACTGTGGACCTGTAAAACATTTGTCATTCCACAGCAAAGGCTAGGAAGGAACTAAGAGGACCATTATTGGACATTGTCCATTTTTCGGGCAAGGGCCGCTTTGGAAATGGACTGCTCAATTATAATTTATATACACGCAAACAAACTTCACTGTTGTTTCAGTTCCGCTTTTCTTGCGAGTTAGGTCTTGTGATA
Source organism: Clitarchus hookeri (assembly GCA_002778355.1). Taxonomy (NCBI): domain Eukaryota; kingdom Metazoa; phylum Arthropoda; class Insecta; order Phasmatodea; family Phasmatidae; genus Clitarchus; species Clitarchus hookeri. The sequence continues at coordinate 36,446 of NQII01007197.1, forward strand.
TGTTCATCTGTTTTCTGATAGTTGCATGGGCATAGCGCTTTTTAAAATACAGTATAGTTTTACTGTTAGGCTGAAAGCTCCGTCGGCGTATTTTACAGTAAACTTACTCATGCTATCATTTGCAAAAAAAATAATGAAAAATAATAAGATTCACTTACAGATTGCTCAATTACACCCATTGCTATAGGAATCTGCGTACCCTTTAAAATCATTTGGTGGCCACGAATGTTGGTAAGTGGGCTCGCATGTGGATTATATTCAACCGAATAAAGCTTCATGCGTTGGCGCGTACACATACGTCATACTAGCGCATTTTCCACGCTTTTCATGTAATGTAGATGTAGGCATATCTATTCTTAAGAGCAGAATATGCAATGTGACATGAAATATTCTTGCCGGGCATGATTAATGAGCGAGAAGCTATCCAAGAAAAAATACGATACTATACAGCCTTACCAACAATTGATGAATTTAGTTTGAAAGACGACAGATAATAGTACTGCGAGAGGGTGGGTGGAAGGAGCGACAAATTTTCCGTCATTCGGACAATTTGGACTTCACAGTCAGATTGTGTTGGGAACAAAGGACATAAGAAGGTAATCCATGCACGGTGGACCGATTCTGGAGGACTGAGGAAGAGCATTTTGATTGTCAGACAGGCACGAACGGAGACAGTTGCTTCCTTGCTCACCTTCCTGCGACATGTGGTAGCGTCACCACAGTACTGCCGTATCTCTACCAGAAGCATTTCCAGACGCCTAATAAAGGCAAACATTCTATACCGACGACCTTTATGTACTATGACATTAACACTCCAGCATCGTCGCCTTAGTTTGCAATGATATCTGCAGAGAGTAACATGTAATGTCACGACCTTATTTTTAACGAGGCCATCCAAGTCCAGTCACGCTATCGTATTACCCCCGCACATATGCCCGAACTGGGCAATGCAAGTGTTTAAGTGATTCCCTTTTATTTACTCTGTTTCCTCTTGATTTATTTTAACCTTTGGATTGCTGTCGGGACCACGTAACTTTTACGTTTTCTCTCTTCCTGGTTACAAGCAGTCTCCTTACTTTTATTTTTTTTTTAATCATTGATTTCCTATTGTCCTTTGGGGAGGATTGTCGTGCCTTCACCTATTGATTGATTTTACTATCTGCATATAATACTACCTCTGGGTAGTCTAAGAGTAGCGGAGTGGTAGATCTCACCATCCACCCAATACCACTGACCAGCGACATCTTGTCTTTAGCAACGAATAACCCATTTCTGTGAAACTCGATGATCTCTGGGCCAGAATGTGGACCTCAGGTGAGCAGTACAATCCCTGCCGCACTTTACAGCAGAACATGTCCCCTATTAGGCTATTGGTTTGATGCTCTGAGAGCAAACTTATATTGTGGTTTGCCACTGATAACGATACGAAGGTTTCTGAATGCACAGCAGTATATTGAAGAGATTCTACGACCTTTCCTGGCTGAATGCCAGGAGCCAGTATTTAGTAAGATAAAGCTTGCCCGGAGATATCTCTGGTTTCCCACGAGTATTTGCATTATGTTTCAACACTTCCGTGTCCTGGCCATTGTCTGATTTGTCACTGAACAAGTGGTACACTATAGGACGCCAACTCCCTTCATATCAAAGTGTTCGTGATTTTGAGTAACTCTGAACGAATCTGCACAGGGTAACTCACAGTGTTTGTAAGATATCATGCCTGACCTTTCGGACGCATATATCTAGACACGAGACGATCCGACGAGGTAATAAATGTGCCCTTCTGCAGTGCCACAGGAAAGGCAAGTAGTACCACGGGCGATCGGTTGGTCACATAGGAGGTTCTTTCCTGTGACCGATCAAATGTTCGGACTCGTGATGACAGTGGTTGGCTTGAAGATGAGGGCGAAGGGTCGACATAGTGAGGGGTGTCACTTCGCTGGCACTGACCTGGACAGTCAGCAGGGGTGAGGACAAACGTTCTAAGAATAGTACACCATGGCTAAACCACAGGTGAATATTAGGGCAAGATTCTCAGATGGAAGAGAAAGCAAATAGATGGTGCAAGAGAGTGCCACACAAGGACCTCGTGTGTGGCCAACTGTACTGTTAGCCCGAACTTACTTGCATTGATTGGGCTATCTCATGGGGGCCACTACACATAATGGCCTAGCAGCAGCTGGTGCTTGGGTAACGTAAAACATACCTACCTTCTAAATGTGCCGCAGGGGGTGAAAAATCGTCCTGATGGCAGTATAATTCTTATCACTTCTTTCTTTTGCCAGTAAGATGAGACATAAAATTTCGTTTGAATCCAATTGTCTCTTCTTGCTACACACAATTAATTGTTATGTGTCTCTGGTCTCAGCCGCTGACCTTGACCCACCCGGCCCGAGGGGGCGTAAGAGGACAAAGTAGTTGGATGATTTATTTAAACATGCATACTATCAGTTATAACTGGAGACGCGGCTGTTTTCCACAAAAGAATGTTTACAAATCATGCATGTTATGTCTAGCAGGGTCCGTGCCACTACAACCTTGGGTATCGGGTGTCTTGAGGCATCTGAAGAATGCTCTGGATTACTGACCTCGCTTCTCTCAGCTAGACTCGGGGTGCGGCGAACCTACCAGGTCAAGGTCAGCGGCTTTGTAAGGCGCGTCGGGCCCCCAAGCCGGCAGTTGAGGAATGGATGAGTGGATGCGACATCGAGCAAAGGACGACGAGCGAGAAGAGAAGTGAGCGGCGAGATATGAGACCAACGGAAGGAAAATCTGCGACTACGAACATCGGCGCAGTGAATAGTGCAGGCTAGACCATTAGACTGGATGCATGAGAAAGACACTACAAATGATGACAACAGATAGACTGAACAACTGTTAATTATGAGTATGAGTTAATTGGCTGTGATCAAAGAGAGACATTAAGGACATTAATTGTAAATGAAATAGACATTAAATATTGTGCTCACTGAGAAATAAAAAAAGTAATAGTGGATGTAAATAATGCAATGCTGTAAATAACAGCTGCGTGAATAAATTAAACATCAAATTTAGTTATTTTATTTTTACTAAGACCTCCAACCCTCACGAACTCAGATACTCCCGCAGGCATCCATGTAACATGAAGGTATATGTTATCATGTGTACTTACAGTGTAAGTAACATGTAAAAATTAATGTTCTCGATTGATATTACAGTTATTCAATCATCTGAATTATATATTAAGCCTTGTCATAGCAGAAATGTCAATAATGAATTATGAATTCATTTTATGACTCAAAAGCTATTAACAAAACAACGATTTCTATCTCTCCTCCTTAAGTTATGGTTGTATTTACTGAAGTGTGTGGAGACGCTAGATTAATTGATAGCCTTCAAGTATAGTATCCAGCAGACGTCATGGCAAGTCTCAGGGTAAATGGGATGAATTCGCAAAGGGGGAAGAGATACGAGCGCAGCACTGGTCATGCTATCAGCTGTCCCACAAACATAATGTTGCACGTCCTTGCTGTTACTAAATACCGAAGACCAGATGTTTGTAGGATGGTGCATATACTGCCGGGCCGTTCTATTGTCGCTTAACTACAGGCCAGTCCGTGACGGACTACACTAGCGGGCACGAGGGACTTCGCGTGCCCAAACGTCTGCCAGGTACTATACGCAGGTGATTTAAAATTGGTGTTATGTGTTACCGAGTTGATGGCGAAGGTGCGCTTGGCGCCGGTGACGGGGTCAGGGGCGGTGACGGCCACGATGCAGGTGCCACAGCCGCCCTCCTGACACATGTATNCACAGCAGTATATTGAAGAGATTCTACGACCTTTCCTGGCTGAATGCCAGGAGCCAGTATTTAGTAAGATAAAGCTTGCCCGGAGATATCTCTGGTTTCCCACGAGTATTTGCATTATGTTTCAACACTTCCGTGTCCTGGCCATTGTCTGATTTGTCACTGAACAAGTGGTACACTATAGGACGCCAACTCCCTTCATATCAAAGTGTTCGTGATTTTGAGTAACTCTGAACGAATCTGCACAGGGTAACTCACAGTGTTTGTAAGATATCATGCCTGGCCTTTCGGACGCATATATCNAACTCTGAACGAATCTGCACAGGGTAACTCACAGTGTTTGTAAGATATCATGCCTGACCTTTCGGACGCATATATCCAGAAACGAGGCGATCCGACGAGGTAATAAATGTGCCCTTATGCTGTGCCACAGGAAAGGCAAGTAGTACCGCGGGCGACGGTTGGTCACAGAGGAGGTTCTTTCCTGCGACCGCTCAAATGTTCGGACTCGTGATGACAGTGGTTGGCTTGAAGATGAGGGTGNGCGACCGCTCAAATGTTCGGACTCGTGATGACAGTGGTTGGCTTGAAGATGAGGGTGAAGGGTCGACATAGTGAGGGGTGCCACTTCTCTGGCACTGACCTGGACAGTTAGCAGGGGTGAGGACAAACGTTCTAAGAATAGTACACCATGGCTAAACCACAGTTGAATATTAGGGCAAGATTCTCAGCTGGAAGAGAAAGCATATAGATGGTGCAAGAGAGTGCCACACAAGGACCTCGTGTGTGGCCAACTGTAGTGTTAGCCNTGGAAGAGAAAGCATATAGATGGTGCAAGAGAGTGCCACACAAGGACCTCGTGTGTGGCCAACTGTAGTGTTAGCCCAAAATTACTTGCTTTGATTGGGCTATCTCATGGGGGGCACTACACATAATGGCCTAGCAGCAGCTGGTGCTTGGGTAACGTAAAACATATCTACCTTCTAAATGTGCCGCAGGGGGTGAAAAATCATCCTGGGGGAACAACAGGAGCAAGTAAGAAGAGAAATAGGAACAACAGGAGCAAGAAAATAGAAAAAACAAATAAGAGAAAAAAATAAGAACATGAAGAAGACTAATAGAAGATGAAGTTGTTGATGAAGAGGATGAAGAGAATAAGAAGAACAAAAGAAAAGAAGAATAAGAAGTAAAGATGGTTAAAAAGACGAAGGGTTTTAAAGAATGATAAAAGAAGAAAGAATAATAAAAAGGAGATTAAAATCCATAAGAAAGAAAAATATGAAGAAGAAGAATAGGAAGGTGTGGAATAAAAGAAAAAGAAAAGGGAAAGAAGAAGAAGAAAAACTTGAAAACTTCTAACTTAAAAGTAAAGATTTAAATAAAGATGAAATAAAGAAGGTCGAAAGAATAAATGATTGAAAGAAGGACATAAGTAGAAGATATTGAATGATATTAAAAGAAGATGAAGATACTATAAGAAAGAAGTAGATGAAGAAGACTTAGAAGGGGAGGAAACAAAAAAGAATAGGAAGAAGGAATGAAGAAGAAGAAGACTCTAGACTCTAGATAAANAGACTTAGAAGGGGAGGAAACAAAAAAGAATAGGAAGAAGGAATGAAGAAGAAGAAGACTCTAGACTCTAGATAACGATGAGGCGTCCCGTCGAATATGGGTATTATAGGAAGTGGCTGTTGAGGAGGATGAAGTGAAGAATAAGATAAGATGAGAAATAGGAACATAGGAGGAAGGAAATAGAAATATACAAATAATGGAAAGAAATAGGAATATGGAGAAGGATAGAAGAAGAAGTTGTTAAAGAAGAGGATGAAGAGAAGAAGAAAAAGAGAAAAGAAGAATAAGAAGTAATATGGTCAAAATGATAAAAGAAGAAAGCATAATAAAAAGAAGATAAAGAAATTAAGAATGAGAAGAAGTAAATATGATTAATAGATTAACTGATTAAAAGAAGGAGATGAGAAGATATGGTAATTAAAGAAAAAGTATTTATAACAAAAAGAAAAAGGTGAAGAAGAACAATAATCAAAAACCTCGGATGGCCTTTGGCTAAGAGAGGTGAGGAGGAAACTAATTGTAATTNAGAAGAACAATAATCAAAAACCTCGGATGGCCTTTGGCTAAGAGAGGTGAGGAGGAAACTAATTGTAATTGTAGTATAATTCGTATCACTTGTTTCTTTTGCCAGTAAGATGAGACATAAAATTTCGTTTGAATCCAATTGTATCTTCTTGCTACACACATTTTATTACAATTAATTGTTATGTGTCTCTGGTCTCCGCCGCTGACCTTGGCCCGTCCCGCCCGAGAGGGCGTAAGAGGACAGAGTAGTTGGATGATTTATTTAAACATGCACACTATCAGTTGCAACTGGAGACGTGGCTGCTTTTCCACAAAGGAATGTTTACAAATTATGCATGCTATGTCTAGCAGGGTCCATANTGCAACTGGAGACGTGGCTGCTTTTCCACAAAGGAATGTTTACAAATTATGCATGCTATGTCTAGCAGGGTCCATACTGCTACAACCTTGGGTATCGGGTGTCTTGAGACATCTGAAGAATGCTCTGGATTACTGACCTCGCTTCTCTCAGCTGGACACGGGGTGCGGCGAACCTACCAGGTCAAGGTCAGCGGCTTTGTAACGCGCGTCGGGCCCCCAAGCCGGCAGTTGAAGAATGGATGAGTGGATGCGGCATCGAGCGAAGGACGACGAGCGAGAAGAGAAGTGAGCGGCGAGATATGAGACCAGCGGAAGGAAAATCTGCGACTACGAGCATCGGCGCAGTGAATAGTGCAGGCTAGACCATTAGGCTGGATGCGTGAGAAAGACACTACAAATGATGGCAACAGATAGACTGAACAACTGTTAATTATGAGTATGAGTTAATTGACTGTGACCAAGGAGAGACATTAAGGACATTAATTGTAAATGAAATAGACATTAAATATTGTGCTCACTGAGAAATAAAAAGAATAATAGTGGATGTAAATAATGCGATGCTGTAAATAAACGCTGCGTGAATATATTAAACATCAAATTTAGTTATTTTNTGCAACTGGAGACGTGGCTGCTTTTCCACAAAGGAATGTTTACAAATTATGCATGCTATGTCTAGCAGGGTCCATGCTGCTACAACCTTGGGTATCGGGTGTCTTGAGACATCTGAAGAATGCTCTGGATTACTGACCTCGCTTCTCTCAGCTGGACTCGGGGTGCGGCGAACCTACCAGGTCAAGGTCAGCGGCTTTGTAACGCGCGTCGGGCCCCCAAGCCGGCAGTTGAAGAATGGATAAGTGGATGCGGCATCGAGCGAAGGACGACGAGCGAGAAGAGAAGTGAGCGGCGAGATATGAGACCAGCGGAAGGAAAATCTGCGACTACGAGCATCGGCGCAGTGAGNGCGAGAAGAGAAGTGAGCGGCGAGATATGAGACCAGCGGAAGGAAAATCTGCGACTACGAGCATCGGCGCAGTGAGTAGTGCAGGCTAGACCATTAGGTTGGATGCGTGAGAAAGACACTACAAATGATGGCAACAGATAGACTGAACAACTGTTAATTATGAGTATGAGTTAATTGACTGTGACCAAGGAGAGACATTAAGGACATTAATTGTAAATGAAATAGACATTAAATATTGTGCTCACTGAGAAATAAAAAGAGTAATAGTGGATGTAAATAATGCGATGCTGTAAATAAACGCTGCGTGAATATATTAAACATCAAATTTAGTTATTTTNTAATAGTGGATGTAAATAATGCGATGCTGTAAATAAACGCTGCGTGAATATATTAAACATCAAATTTAGTTATTTTATTTTTATTAAGACCTCCATCCCTCACGAACTCAGATACTCCCGCAGGCATCCACGTAACATGAATGTACATGTCATAATGTGTACTTACAGTGTAAGTAACATGTAAAAATAAATGTTCTCGATTGATATTACAGTTATTCAATCAGCTGAATTATATATTAAGCCTTGTCATAGCAGAAATGTCAATAATGAATTATGAATTCATTTTATGACTCAAAAGCTNCTGAATTATATATTAAGCCTTGTCATAGCAGAAATGTCAATAATGAATTATGAATTCATTTTATGACTCAAAAGCTATTAACAAAACAACGATTTCTATCTCTCCTCCTTAATNCAATAATGAATTATGAATTCATTTTATGACTCAAAAGCTATTAACAAAACAACGATTTCTATCTCTCCTCCTTAATTTATGGCTGCATTTACTGAAGTGTGTGGAGAGGCTAGATTAATTGACAACCTTGAAGTATAGTGTCCAGCAGACGTCATGGCAAGTCTCAGAGGGGTATATAGGATGAATTCGCAAAGGGGAAAAGATGCGAGCGCAGTACTGGTCATGCTATCAGCTGTCCCACAAACATAATGTTGCACGTCCTTGCTGTTACCAAAGACCGAAGACCGGATGTTTTAGGATGGTGCATATACTGCCGGGCCGTTCTATTGTCGCTTAACTTCAGACCAGTCCGTGACGGGCTACACTAGCGAGCACGAGGGACTTCGCGTGCCCAGACGTCTGCCAGGTACTATACACAGGAGATTTAAAATTTGTGTTATGTGTTACCGAGTTGATGGCGAAGGTGCGCTTGGCGCCGGTGACGGGGTCAGGGACGGTGACGGCCACGATGCACGTGCCACAGCCGCCCTCCTGACACATGTATTTGGTGCCTCGCAGGTTCGCGTGCTGCCTGATGTATGTGTTCAGCGACGTGTTGGGCGGCACGCTGGCGTCCACTGCAACCACAGGATGAACATGAGATGGACCCATAAACGGATTAAGGACCCATGCAAAGCATGCGGCCATATTGTGGGGACACCATGTCAGCAGTGTCTTAATATGTTATCTTGCACTATGTAAGGAAAATCATTGTATTCGAAGTATGTTTAGTCTGAAATAAATTAATCTCACTAATAGATACGCGATTTTGACATTGGTAATCTTTTATCTCTCCTAGGAATCTGAGATAAAATTTCTTTACCATTATATTTTATCCCAANGCGATTTTGACATTGGTAATCATTTATCTCTCCTAGGAATCTGAGATAAAATTTCTTTACCATTATATTTTATCCCAATATTTTATTTACCTTTACGCCAATTGTTAACTTTTGGTATTATTTGTTCGTACAGTCTGTTGGTATGGATAGTTCGTATTCCTGGCTGATATTGATTGTTGGTATGGATGGCCAGTATGGACGGTCCATGTGGATAGTTCGTATTGCTAGCTGATATGAATGGTTCTTATGGCTTACTGGTATAGCTGGTTTGTGCGGTTGCCTGGTATAGTCGGTTCGTATGCTTGGTTGGTATAGCTGGTTCGCGCGGTCGGTTGATCTGTTTAAATGTGACTATCGCAAATAATCTGAAAATATTGGTCAACTGTACATTCCAAGTTTCAAGGGCACATCTGTAATTGTTTGAGAATGGTATCGCCAATAACATAAGCAGTCCAGCTGAAGTCAACGATGGTACCCCCAAGGACAAAATCGGGACGTGCCCCGGTCTTGGGAACGGCAGCTGGCAGCCCATCTAATAGATTGTCTGTCACAACAACAACAATATCAACACTTTTGTTTTCTCCTGTCCCCGGCTTGTGACTATTAAAGGAGTTGCGACGTACTCTAGATGTAAAAGTACTGTACTTCGGGATCATTGGTATGTCGAATCCAAATCATAGCTTTATAATGCTATGTATTGGGACTAGCTCTAGTCCAAGCAAGCCTCATGGTATTTCCATATCTGCAAGCCTCTCTGTATGTGGGGGACAGACTCCCTATGATACTGCTGCCACACCCCTCGCGGTTTCCAAACAATACCACCCCACAGGGCAAATGTCCGAGTTTATTCGACACTTCTACCCCACTGGGTATATGTCATGTGCTTCAATGTCACTATCCGCCACCACTCCGGCTTATTATATTATGATCCACTGCCAGTCCACCGAGACACAGATTACCAAGGGGGCCTGCACCCCAGCAGCCAGCAGGGTCACCGGCAAGTTCATACAGTATTTTTATTGTTATTATGCCCTGCTTGTCTTTCGACGATTACGGCATTGCCGGATGCGATTTTCAAACACACTGCCTGCACGAGACCATTTTTAATCTGACCTAGGGGCGCCGGGGGTAATCGGTGTCTGTATGGATACATACCTCAATCAGAGTTGTACCTCCGACCCTCAGGCTAACGGTACTCTTAAATTCAGAGGCCAGCCCGTACTACTCCATCCTTTTCTCCAACACTTGTGGGTTCTCCACCCGAGTGGGCTAATGCCCCAACCTCGGAATGGTCCATTACTATTCTGCCGAATTTCTTCACAGTGAAATCGACTATTGGATCCCAATGGTCTGACCATAAAGGAGTCGACCGGCCGACCACCAAGCACCACCATCACGATTGCCCGCGATTGAAGGTATAGCAAAGCAGGCAGATACCCCTTTCAGTGAAACATGGCATTGGGAAGGCCCGGGAGGTTCTCATGTTTGCTGACTCCTCACCTAGAGGGCCACCCAGAGGTACCATGAGGAAGTGTGGTATCCCTTGGACTGGCAAAGGCTATAACTGCTGGGGATGGCCTCGACTATGGAAGAAACATCTCCTTCCGACCTAGGAGGACCATCTTAGGCGTGCGAGAGATATCCGCTGACCGATAATTGTGTCGGGGGTATTGGCTCTCCTATTATCATAGGTTAGCAGAAAACAGAGATGTCTTTGGTGGTACCATCGCTGACTCCAGCTGGACCGCCCACGTTGTTGGCAATACCATTCTCAAACCGTTAAGAATAGACCCTTGAAACTTGGAATGTGCAGTTGACAAATGTTTTCGAATCATTTGTGATATTCACATTTAACATACCAACCGACCACATGAACAGGCCATACCAACCAAACATACGAACCGATTATACTAGCCAGCCATAGGAACCAACCATACCATCCAGCCATACACTCCAACTATACCAGACAACCAGACGATCCAACTACCAGAGCCAACCATACAAGCCAACATTATCAGCTGTCTATACGAACCGACCATAGCATCTGATCAAACTATCCGACCATACCAGCCAACCATATGAACCGACAATACTAGCCGACTATACTAACTGACACAATTATCGGTCAGCGGATATCTTTCGCACACCGAAGGTGGTCCTCCTAGGCCGGGAGAAGATTCCCCTTCCATAGTCGAGGACATCCCCTCCTGGTAGGGATAGTGAGACAGACCCCGCACCCCGGGAAGACCCCAGACAGTGACTAGCACTCCCTGAGTAGTCCCGCCCCCAATAATGCCACGAAAGCTGTGTAACAAGTAAACAGTTATGTACAGTGGCCAGCAACATGTCGGAACGCCGTTCACCAATTAGCGCCCGATAATTTATTTGCCAGCCGGCAGCCCAGCCATTAAAATATCTTTCGCAGCACGCAGTAGCCTATCATACACATGGGCCGCATTCAGAGCCCCGGGCAGCCAATCAGCGGATGGGTACGCCTACATCGAAGGGACCGCTACGCTATTTCAACTCTGTATACTTAATTATTCTGTGACTTGTTACTGAAATTATAAATTACACTATGGGCGTATATTTCTTAAACTTTCACCGATAATGCAGTAACGGGTTCATGAATAATTCCAGGGAGCAGGTGTTAAAGTTAGTAGTTTTTCGAATAAAATAATATTCAAATTTCCTTAAAAATAGTACGAGGTATATAAACGACTCGAAGTTGTCATTTTAAAGATATTCTAGAGAGTTAAACCTTTAATTATTATATGAATTAAATAATATAACACAAAATATATAAAGAACCGACTTGTTTATCATTCATTCATACAGAAAATAAAATATCCTAGGGTGTTCACTATTTCACAGACACTGATGGGAATGTCTTGGACTAGGAATGTGTGGGGAAGAGCACCTTCAGCAGCGCGATAATGGTAAACTAAGCATTTTGTAATCTTGTGGCGTGCACGCTGTCATGCTTGACGTACTACAACTGTCAGAAAGGTTCTGCTTGCTGGGGTCGACAAACAATATCACTTTCACGCAGACCACTCACTGTGACTGTGGCTTAGGTAATACTTTCCCAAGTCTAGTCTATACAGAGACACCCTTGTGAACTTCCATCACATTATCGATATATTCTGTGTGTTACCGTTCATTTAAGGCTCGGCTTCACCTATTACACAGAAATTCTTCGTTTTCAAGTCATTATTTCAATCTCAGAAAACTTACTGAAATGTTTGATTATAGAAAATTTACATTTTAAAAGGTGTTTTATATTTTTGTATTTAATTTTTTACTGTGTGTTATTTGCTTGTTGCAAGAAGGCTGAAACGTAGGCTACTGATAAAATATTAATATGATCTCCACTTTTACAACTAGCAAATAAAAAATATTGAAAATTAAGCGCAAAACATTAAACAACTCGTAAAATGTAAATTTTCGATAGTCAAAGACTGTCGATAATTACTCTGAAACCGAAATTATAATACGAAAACGAATAATTTCTCAAAACAGGTGAAGTCAAGCCCAAAATTTTAAAAACCGTTGTAATTTTTGCGTTAATTTTTGATGGTCACTGTCTCGAATCACGATCGCAACTTCCTGAATTGTGGCCGCGGTGGTGCAGTGGTCAGACTACTCGCCTCCCACCACGGCGAATCGGGTTCGATTCCTGGCGGGGTCGCTCCCGGATTATCACACCTGGAAATCGTGCAGGACGATGCCACTGGTCGGCGGGTTTTCCCAGGGATCCCCCGTTTCCCCAACCCTTGCATTCCGGCATTGCTCCATACTCGCCTTACTTCACCCTCATCAGCTCTCAAGACCTCGATGTTAAGAGCCACCCAAAACTCTCTACTCTTCACTCCGTAACATCCTTTACACATAAGTAATTTGGTGCTTACGTACCTATAAGAATAGTTGTGTATTTATGTTACGTTGCAATTGTATCGCAGTTTATTGGACACGCTCAGACGAACTCTGAGCTAATAACGTAACTGCAAGGAAACAAGCACCGAATCCTGTATCACCGGGTCTGAGGTAAAACTGGCTACACACTGCGGCTGCAGCCAATGAACAGAAAGCTGAGGCACAGGACTGTCAAGTATAGCCTACAGGTCGTTTAAAACTCGAAATTTTCATTTCCCTATTCATTAGGTACCAGTTTACTACTAAAACCAGTTTTTACAAATATTTTAAGAAATTCATTTTGAGACAAGTTATTGAAAAATTTCCGAACTTGAATAAAAAGAGTAATCTAAATATTTTTTTTCGTTTATTAACAATAAATTAAATTAGACAATAATATATAAATTGGTAACTCACCTGTATATGTCTTCGAATTGATTCTGAAGGTGACTTTGTCGTCATATCTAGAAAAGGAAAAACCTTACCTGTAAAATCAATTACAAAATAATAAACATACTGACAACTAAACAGGTTTGCAAAAAAATTAAAAGTTTTTTGTTTCCGGACACAACTGACAAGCATTCAATAAACATAACAGAGTAATTTGCACACAAGTTAAAAACACCGTGTCAATCAATACGACTTGCTAGAATCGCGCACAGAGATAAGCACTCCTCTAAACTAGTTTTAGAAACAAAAAGGGTTCAACTTTTTTAAAACTACTGTTGTTTATCGGTATTAATGCAATCAGAAGCTTCAAATGTTCTCCTACGTTTTCAAGTGAGAAACTTGTTAGCGAAAGAATACAATTGCTATATCGCCTTTATTACCATAGCAGTTATTATCTTTTGTTTATCTTTGTAGCATCCAAATCAGAAAAGTTTTAGAATATTTTTTTAATGACGAAAACAGTGTCAATCAGAAGAAAACTGATTCTGTTGTTTAAAAAGGTCTAATATATACAAGGGGGCCGCAGTGACTGAGCGGTTAGACTGCTCAACTCCCACCAAGGCGAACCTGGTTCAATCGCGGCCGGGTCACTCCCGGATTTTCGCAAGTGGGAATCATGCCAGTCGATGCCGCTAATCGGCGGATTATCTCGGGGATCTCCCACTTCCCTCGTCCTTGCATTCCGGCGCTGCTCCTTCTCACCTAATTTCACCCTCATCGGATCTCAAGACTTCGTTGTTACGAGCCGCCCAAATCTCTCAAATCAACTCAACTCTAATATAAAGAGAAAAAAACTATCTCCAACGAAAAAATTGCTACCAACTAAACGACCTTAATTTATCCATTCTAAATGTGGCATCGTGAAGAAACGAACAAACGAACATTGCCAGCAGAGTTGTCAATTGTAGCCAAGCCACTGTGCTTGTGTTTTGTAGTATATGAATCTACCACTGTAACTGCGTCTGTGCAATATTAATGTGAATTGTGCCCGGGCCATTATGGTCAACGTTAATAAAACGGTATTATTTGTAAAAGCATTTATAGACTGTTTACGGCTAATTGAGCATTATCTTTCCGCCGTATGTAAAGTTTACATTTCCATGGTCGTAGTGACTATATTAATGTGCTGGTCAAGTGAAAACGTGAAATTTTTTAGGNAGTTGTAGTAACATTATTAATGTGCTGGTCAAGTGAAGACGTGAAATTTTTTAGGAACCCAAATATGTTACTAACATCACAACTATAGTCGCACCGACCTAAGAGAGGACTTGGCTCCACCTGCCCAAGTGAAAGAGAGAGACAGAACGGCTTACAAAGCACCAACCACAGGCAACTGGCAGGCGGGCAGACGAATCTGCAGGCACTCCCTCCCACCTCCGGTACCACCGTCGTACAATAGTTTCCTTTCCCGGGGAGAAGTGGCCCGACATTGGCAGAGCTGCACGCCATTGTAATGCTTCCATTCGTATTTCTGAAGATAAAACATATTCTCCCCAGGGGAAATGTGGTACACGAAAGGAGAAGGCGGAGGTGGAAAGAAGAAGCGGTTTCTAGCGAAAGGAATGCATTGTCTCAAATCCTAAAAATGTATTTCATTACATGAAATAAACATTATTCTCCTCGTGAGAGATACTGGATCCTTGTTATGTGGATTGCCATATCATAGAGGTGGGGCAATACCTTGGCCTCAAACGCAGTCCTGATATTTGTAAACAATATTATTAATGTTTTTATTACACACAGTCAGGGTAATTATTGTAATATTCTTGCTTGATGAAGGATTTTTTTTTTTTTGCAAAATGTGCTTTTTGAAGCAACCAGAATAAAATAAACTCAAATTTTTATTAAACCAAACACTTGTTAATTAATTTTTTAAACGTATAACTAGGTGAATTCTAGAAAAATAAGTTAGAGCGTTGTAAAATATGTGACATTGCTTTCTTCTTTCATATGCAACTTAAGTGGGATTTTTCTGTCAATTTTGGTGGTGTATTACTTTGTAACGAACTCTGCATGTTCTACAGTCGGGTGGAGTGCTCCACTGCCAGCCACTATACTTTAGCCTTTAAGAAGCATTCGCGTGTTGTAAATTAGTTGTGTAATTATTGCAAGCATTTTGAAATTTCACCTTTTCAATAACAGTGCTCTATAAATATACGTTGGACAGGAAGTGAATTTAATGCTTTACACACAGCAGGAACCGGTGTTTATAGTCTGTCCCCGGTATCTTCACACTTTTTTAATAAAAAATTTGAAATAATCACTTCGTGTATAACGCGCTTTATTGTTTGTTGTAACACAAGCGTTTTATACTTATGTTAACATAAAAATACTTTATTGTTTGTTAAAGAGAAAATAACCGTGTTGGTAATTAATGCCTATAAAGAAATCATTCTTATGCAAAATATTAATCCACTGAGCGCGCGCGACCTTGGTGTCTTCGTCTTCGAAGACGGAGATGCCTCCGTCTTCAGTCGCCAGGGTCTTATGATTTTTCTGCGACTTAAAAATTTTCTAAATAAATTGGGATGCTTTTTTTTTTGTTTTTTAAGCGGTAGATTTTATTTGAGATGGTGGTCAAAGGTCAAGGTCGGGTTAAGGTCAAGGTCACATAACGTTATTGAAAGTCAAGGTCATGATTACTTGCTGTCATCATTCCTGCTGTTGTGAGTGAGGCAAACGGATTTTCTCCGAGTGCTCCCATTATTGTTTTATAAACAAAATATAGGTTTTCCCCCCCTCCATCCCAAGCGTAGATGTCGTCCGAAATAATATCCAAAGGTCAAGGTCGTAAGACATCACAGTTCCAGCTATTGGGAGCAGAGGCACATGGGTTTTCTCAGAGTGTTCCCATGTTTTTCTTCATACATAAAATATGTACGTGTATATTGTATTTAAAACGAAATAACTTGTTTCACCTTGCCTTGTATAACTGAATTCCTCCCGTAAAGGGAAGTGCATGAGTGCCTGGAGCCTGACCCGACTCTCGACTAGTGTATGTACCATCCCTTCGACTCGTTAAGACCTGCACAGTGCCTACACCGTCGGTCGACCACCTGACTACCTTCCAGATTCTCTAGATGCTAGTTAATCACACAATGTCGGACATCGGACAGGGTGGGTGCGTTCCGCCGCTAGGGATGTGGTTGTGAGTGTTGGCTGTAATCTGAATTTGCTTGTTTCATTCATATCGGTTCGCGAAGAAATCGTTTGCTATTCTGTCGTATAAGTCAGAGCTGCCTAGTCTTGATTAGCATAATCTAATGCGACGTACGACACACGACGTATTTGCAATATGCGCTGGTTGGTAAGTGCTTATAACTAGTTTCCATTACATTTTATTTAATCTGTTTGCATCGGTATGTAGCAGTGTCGCCATGTCGCTCCCTCTGCTCCTCGACTCTGTCATAGTATTTTATTTTAGTCTAATGTGACTTACGTTGCTCGATGCACGCGCATTATGTGTTGGTTGGTAGTGGGATTCGTGTGCCTCTGTACTGTAGCGTAGCTCGGTCGGAGGGTGTACGTGGGGAAAATCGTTTACTATTCTGCTGTACTAACCAAGGCTACCACGTCAGTTTTCAGACGCATGGTCTTGTCTAGCAGCGAGTGATGCGATGTGCAGTGCTCGTCGCTTGTGCAATGCGTGTTGGTTGGTAGGTGATTACAATTATCTTTCTTTTTTTATGTCTGCTAGCGCCAGTGCTTTGCGACGGTAATTACTTTTTGGTCTAACATAATGTACAGCTTTCGTTGCTCGCGCAATATGCATCGGTTGGTAGGTGTTTATAACTGTTTTCCTTTGCATTTTCATATATAATTATCAATATGTATCAGTGCCGTAGTCTCTTATATGTATTATCTTTATTGGCAAGCAAAGGACCACAGCCTTTACAAGTCGTGTAATGCGTCTTCGAATTAACTCCGCTGGTAAATAGTGTACTGCAATTGACATATTGTAGAATTTTTTTGAGGTTGGTCTGTGTGAACATTAGCTCATTTTTCCGTTGATGGACATTCCAGCTGTTTACTTAAGTTCACTTGCAATAGCAACACCGATATCGTTATGAACTATCAGGTATTTTTTTATAGTAGAGGCTCGACACGACATCGTGATCACAGCATACTTGTGTCTGTGTTCAGCTTTTATTATTTATTATTATGCGACTTAATTTTTTTTCATGTATCGGTCGGTTTTATATGTTGCACAAGGTTACCCCTACCCTTGTGTTAGACCGACGCTGTTTATTGCGACCTTCAGCCCTCGCAGTCGAACCACACTTCTGTAGTCTCCCTGTGCTATTGGAACCGTCGAGCTGCAGCCCTCAATGTCGGTTAAATCGACATCACATGCGTCTGGAATTTTTTTTTAGCTACTTGCACCGAGTTCTGTATGCATAGGCGAGTGTTCAGGATGATGCATGTCGGAATTCGGTCATGTGTGTCGACACGAGTGCTCCTAGCGACCGCCATCGGTAACGCAAACTATGTTGGCGTTCCCCCTGACAGGTGGCAGGGGAAACGAAGATGGCTAAAGACCACAGCGACCCTAGCAGACGATGGACATGCACTCTAGCGGTCGACTGGAGAAACAAATATGGCCATAGCATCTGTGGGCATTGCTCAAGCAGCCCTCGATAGGGAACTGAGTTCGAGACTTGACGCTATACAAAAAAATATTAATTCTCTTTCCGACTTAGACAACATCTGGTGATTTTTTATCCTAGTGATGGAGGTGAACCTACTATTAGTATGGGTTATGATAAATGAATAACCCATAAATAATTTATATACCTTATTTTTTTATTTACAGACTTTACACATTAAGAATACATAATAATATTTTATACATGCTCAACATATTCTTCATTCCAGCAAAACATTTATGGTGGCTGTTTTTGCAGAACAATTCCTGCTGTGAGCATTCAGGCCACACTTATTCGCATATACTGAACAGCAGTTATCACATGGGTAGGTCCTGTAGACGATGTCAAATGAACAGTTACTATTTTCATGACATTTGGCACTGGTGCGGTTACTGTATGTCTTGCCATAATACATACACATGCTTCCCGATGAACGACAAGCATTGCCTTTGCACTTCTCGTTATGTTTATACAGGACATCGCTGCGGGTAAATACAGTATCGCAGTTATCACAGTGTAACGTCTTGTATTCTGGGCTGATCATGCAATGGCAACTTTCATGTCGCCGTGCATTACAACTTGCACTAAAAGTATTTCCACAATAGTAACATTGATACCGCGTAATGCTTGTAGCGACTCTTCAGGGCTCCTTGCTGTTGACTTTGCCGACGATGTTACAGATGGTAAGTCTTCAACCATTGATTCCGTCTTCATATTATAGCAGAGTACATGATCGCAGTAGATGAATGTAGTCGTAAAGGTCCGCTTTCCACCACCACGCTTCCACATGAGAACTTCCAACGTCTGTATGCCTCCATGCCTGATAGTATCTCCGCTTGACTTCATGCTACGGGTGGTCCAATAACAAACTAAGTGCATCAAGCAAGGTTGGTCCCCTGTAATACATGCTTTGTGTGGTACAATATTTTAATGTTTTCTGTATGCATAATACCATATCCCGTTCCTGTACCCACTTGCGTGCCCCTGCAATGGAACCTTCAGGGTAATTTTTTTTTGCAAATGAGTGTAATGAATATGCTACTTCAAGAAATAGTTATATCCAGATAGAAATACATTAACTAATGAAACAGAGTACAAGAAAATGCATATGTTAGGTAATTCTGTCTCTAAATTAATCGCAAACTTTACCAAATATTGTAAATATGTACACATTTTTCACAGTTTGTGGACGAAAATCTTAATTGCATGTTTAAATCAAAAAACGAGAAATTATGTGCCATCATTCGCGGCAAATTGTATTCAAAAGCTCAGATGGAGCGTTAGAAATTTCAATTACATGAAAATAAAACAACCCTTGTTAGAAGATTTTAAATTTAAAATGAACGTTATGAACAACATCCTATTATTTGTAGTGTTCTTTTTACCAATAACTGTATAATAGGTACATGCTTATCACGAATTTATAAATAAGAAGTAATAAGACGACCAAATTGAAAATTTTTGTACTCCTGTCGATTAGATAGGGCATATACAAAAACAGCAACATGTGCTTTTTCTGGTCAACACGTTTTGCCCTATTTAACACAAAGGAAAAGTATCGATAGTTCGTTTTGTAATCATAACGTCGTAATAACAACAGTACGCTAAAAATGCCTATTGCATCTATTAATAAAACGAGAATGAGGTATGATTTAATTTCTTATTTCTAGGTATTTAAATGAAAATATGTATTTCTCTCATTCCAGATAGCAAAACCTGGAAGCAATAATATTACCCATCTATCACATATTTTTGTTTGGGGTGTAGGCACGGCGGAAAATTGTTTTATATTCGTCGTCTCAGTTCGTTATCGCGTTCTCAAATTATGAAAACGTATCCGGAGCTGGAATTTATAATTGTTTTGTAATATATTTCGAGGTGAGAAAAATTCTGTTTGTCACCTATAAATATACGTGAAATTTAGATGTCTCTTCACCTAACCCATTTAAGAATCAGCAAAGTACTAGAAGTTGCACCTAAACAAAGTCAATAAGGGGCCGAAGGTGTTAAGTTAGAAGTCAAATATGCAGTTTGTGTCGAGTTAATAACAAAATAATTAATTGATTTGCCTTTGCTCTCAATCAGAAGAAAAAAAAGCTACGAGGCGGAGATGGACTGATTGGAGTCAGATGTGTAGCCATTAGAGATTTTCATTTCTTCCTCTAGAGAACGTTATTATTGGACGAGGATACGTTCTCAGCTTTATTGTTAAGCTTACAAATTTTTTTATTTTATTTTTTGCCGAATGTTTACAAATGAAATGATTTTTTGAAATTATATGAACAAATAATTCTGAAGAACGCTATTTGACTCACTTCTGTTGGATTATTTTTCATTCAGACACATTATTTCCCAATATTTTCTTGAGCCAAACCACACAGTAATTTACCCCAGTTACCTAATTATTGTTTATCAATATTAAAAATAATATATTGTTCCACTTCTTTTTCTTACTTTTCCAGTTTGGCTCCCAATTCATGGAAAATAAGATATGTGCGTTTATTTATTAGTCTCAGGGCGTGACATAAATAAATTAATTCTTAGCTGAAATCTAAATATTTTTGGACGTCAGCATAGAGAAAAGGAAAAAAACAGCAATGATAGATAATGGTTTGGCCAACTGTGTCAGCAGACAGTTTTGTCAAAATTATGCAATTCTGTAGAGTAATTTGTCATATCACAAACTCATAGAGATTCCATAGCATGTTCTTTTAAGTTTGATACAGCTGTTGAGAGGTTCTTTCATATGGAAAATCAGGTAGAAATGATACGTACGACTTGTAGCGTAAAAGTAATAGTAAGGAAGTTATTCACCCTCTAAAAAATAAAAGAAAATTACAATAATTTACTTTAAAATATAGAAAAATATTAGAGACAAAAGAAAATTACCGAGCACAAACGTATCGGTAAACGAAAATATTCAACATGTGAAAAGGTAAATGTAAATAGCATCCCCAGTCAGAAACAAAATAGAGGTTTCTACTCTCACATTGCAGTAGATGATGTAGCCCTAAGGGTGATTAATGCCCAAGTGTACAAAAAATATCATATTGTGTTGTACGTTGTAACACATTAAACCGCACCCTCATTACTACTACTACTACTACTACTACAAAAAAAAACACACACACAGACACAGACACACACACACAGAGATATATATATATATATATATATATATATATATCCCATTATGGGTGGCCGTTTGGAGGTACGCAAAATGAGTGGCTTGTGTGGTGAACCTTTTGCATTTGTCCCAGGTATTGGACGGCCTCCTATAATTGTGGCGGCTGTTTTCTCGTATACAGAGCTGTTTAGAGTGTTACAGAAAGGCGACCTTTTTTGTATATTTGGGCATGGCGATTAGTAATTCTTCTTGTAATTTTTACATATACTCAGTGCTGTAACATCTACCACAGTGTGGGAATAGCAACCTTGATTTTGTTTCAGGCTGGGAATGTTATTGGGAGTACATTATCCTGTGCGAATTAGTTTTTTTTTCATATGTGGTATTTTCCGATATTTTTAAATCGTGTTTTTTCTCATATTCGAGAGCGAAAAAACCACCCTTATTAATATACTTAGGAACCACCGTGTGGCCTAGGGAAACTGAATGCATTTCGACCACTCAGAAGCGAGCCGCAAGGGACCCATTACACGCGTTCAATGGCGTGTGCCCATTAAACTATGTGCGGGCAGAGGCAGTGAGCTTTTTCAGAAGTGCTCACTTTATCGTGAACAGCCTTTACTTGGTAATTACAGACCGTGCTTGCTAGAGGGCGTGTTGGGTACAGACTGGCTCGGACCTTGAAATCGGGCGTTGGCAACACCTACCTGCTGGCAAGGGCACGTAAAGTCGTGCATGGCCGCTACGTAGCGAGTTCTGACAAAGACATCGCCTGCGGATAGGAGATCACCTGGACGGCGTTCCAAAACGTTACTCCGAGAGTAGAGTAAAGTAACAGAGAGTAACAGCGAGAAAAGCAAAAGTAAACTTGGTTTTGGAACTAGCGTGATGAGAATAGCATTCTGTGTTTACAAATATGTACTGATTAACCAACCAATGTAAATTCCAAATAATATTTGTCCCGTTCTCCAAATTCTTTCTTTTTTAAAATATCAGTTATATACAAAAACAGCTTTACTTATGATAAATTAACCATAAACATTATGTATAAAAATGTATTACTTATAAAAGTTCACTATAAAATAAAAATTCAACTTTAAACACTCGTCATATGTAATTTTCCCGTGTGTGTCTGTAAATATAATGACCACATTGCCTTTATATTTGTTTAATTCGACTAAATTTTCCGCCATTTTCAGTTTACCCCCCCCCTTTCTCGCTGAAATAGCGCGTGTAAAATATGTCACACTGTCAAAGATATTTTTTTTATTTGACGGACATATTATAAATATAGTTTTCAAATCGGGATAATACTGTTGTGTTACCATGCAGCCCATTACACGAAGGAGTGTTAAAAATTTCGTAATTTATTTTCACTTATTAACTAACTTTTAAATTTATTTATCACGAATACTTGTGTGATGTTTCTCGGGGATCCCCGGGGCTGCTCCATACTCACCTCGCTTCACCCTCATCGGCTCTCAAGACCTCGATGCTAAGAACCGCCCAAATCTCTTCACTTCACTTCAAGCTGTGTTCGAATTCTCCAGTCAAAGGCTCTTACCTTACTCCGTGGCCTAGAGAAAAGTACCGGGGCTGTGACGTCACACTGTCACTGCCCGGTAAGGACACAGATGCGCCGTAGAATGTCTAGTCATAGCCAAGCGCACGGGCGACGCCACCATCACACCCTCTACACTGTAAGTTTCGTCTTTCAATTGTTTATATAATCCACTTACGGTTACTTCCTACTTTTCCGAAGCCCTGCTAAAGTTCTGCTTCCAGGATATCCCTCCGCCTTATGCACACAAAGCTTAACCAAGTCTAGAAAGTTATACAAAAGGGACAGCTCACCGCATTCGTTTGACTCACGTCGCTGTAGTAATATTTTGCATAAGCGCTGTTTCTTGCTAGGCATTACCAACACACCTATCTTCTCCATGTTTTTATTATTACTAATTATAAATGAAATATTATAATTTATAAATGAAATACAAATAGAAGTTTATTTAATAAAAATAAGATATTTTTATGCTGACACAAGTATAAAACACTTTCGATACATCACATATTTAGGAAAGAACCAAGCACGTCTATACATGGTGTGATTTTTCAGAGGTTTGATTCAAAAAGTGTGAAGAAACTGCGAATAGACAATACTCACTTGGAGAAGAAGTCTGAGGCTGGGGCGGAGGAATACCAGAAGCTCCACATCTCGGCCGCGAAGTGTGGTCTCTAGCGCAACCAACGAGGACGACTGACTCCGCCGACGTAGAATTCTGCGGACTTTCTCTGCTCGTAGCGGCCTTCTCAGTCTCTCTCACTCACCGCAGCTCCCCTTCACATCAATCGCACCTCCACCATCCATTCCCCCTCCCTCCACCCCGCGCATTCGCGCAACACAAAATATAACCCGACAGGAAACTGGCGGTGAAGTTTTCGCAACAACCGTAGTTTATAATTTTTTTTTACTCACTCGCCTTCCCGCTCGGACGTGATTTGACAAGTTATGACTATAGGCTGCACGGTGGACTGGACGACCTAACAGTGTTTTCCTGTCGTGGGTTGGTATGTTATCAGAAAATGGCCCTGCCGTTATCCCGTCGTGCACTTCGGTAACGCATGCGCGCTTCGGGTAAGCTGCTTCCTGTCCGCGCCAAACTATTCAGTGATCTGTTCAGCATATGGATTATTAATGCCTTGGGAACGTGATTGCCTGTGCGTTTCAAAGCGGCAGCACTCGTGATACAAGCCGAGGAAAATGATAGTTGTAGGAACCCGATTTCTGTGTCCATAACCCATGTTGACTGTTAGTTAACCAGAC
Source organism: Clitarchus hookeri (assembly GCA_002778355.1). Taxonomy (NCBI): domain Eukaryota; kingdom Metazoa; phylum Arthropoda; class Insecta; order Phasmatodea; family Phasmatidae; genus Clitarchus; species Clitarchus hookeri. The sequence continues at coordinate 60,244 of NQII01007197.1, forward strand.
AGGTCGTTTGGTACAATCTGAATATATTTAACCTAGGCCGTGGTCACGTGAATTTTTTGCCTGTACGTCCGGCAGCCGTGTTCAATCACGTTTGCGAATAAAATGAGTTTGCACGACTATATCACAACTTCTGTAACTGAATGAAAAGGAAAGGAAATCTTAACAACAAACTCATGCTCTCATAATTATTTATGATCGTTTCCCACATTTATTAATTTTGAGTTTTTTTCTTCTAAATTCTACTACAATTAATGTCGCACTCTGATTGTGCATATAGTACTGTTACTCCCAACTTTTATGAAGCCCCGCTAAAGTTCTACTTTCCAGATATTCCTCCGCCTCGTGCTAACAAAGTTTTAACTAAGTCTGGAAAAGACACCAAGAGAGAACGCACCGCATTCGTGCGCATTCAGTTTAATAATATTTTGCAGGAGAACTATTTATTACTAGGCATTGCGAACACGCCTATTTTCTCTCTGCTTTTATTCATATTAGTTATTAAAGAAATATCACAATGTATGGATGAAATATAATAAAGAATTCAATTTAACCAAAATCAGACAATTTTTTGTTAACAGGAGTATAAAACGCCTGTGATACAAGAAACATTTAGGAAACAAGCAAGCACGTTATACACGGGGCGGTTTTTCAAAGGTTTGATTACAAAAGTGCGAAGAAACCGGAACAGTCTACAACGGTCCTATAACGGGTATCAATATTTGATCTGGTTGTTCAATTATTTTTAAAAATGTAGGAAACCCCGTTTATTTAAGACACCATAATCACACTGTTTATTTGCTTTCTTGTAGCCAATGGGAACGCAACATAGAATTAAAATCTTTCTTATGTACTGTCGCAATGCAAGGGGCCGCGGTGGCTGAGCGATCAGCCTGCTCGCTTCCTACCAAGACAATACGGGTTCAATTCCCGGCCGGGTCTACGAAGATCAAAGCACTTGTTTACATAAACAGTGTTCTAACCTCAAATCGTAGTGACGTAGTTTACGACAGTCGCGTTGGCAGCAAAGCATTTCAATGTTGGAACACGTAGTTTGGTTCTGCGCAGCCAGTGAGATTGCTGTTCACGGTCAAGTGAGCACTTTAGAGGCCCTAGTTACTTTTTCCTTTCAGCTATTTTTTAAGTGAATATTGCCATGCAATTAATAAACACAGTACGTTTATTCCACCGCACTCGGAAGTTAACGCATAAGGCTAAAATAGAATATATTTTTTGACTATTATTACAAATGAGAGGGCTTTTAAAAATGCTCACTTTACCGTGAATAGCCTATATTCTACAGCACAGACTGGCACGCAGGCTCCCAGTCAGTTGCCGGTAAAATAATGAAATAGTTCTAAGACTTAAAAGTACTCGGAGAGTTATGTGTTAATTTATGGCTATTGAAGTCAATGTTACTTGTTTTATACATATAAGAGCATGAATCTGCATATTATTAACACATTTCTTCCTAAAAATGTTACGTGTTTCCACTAGGACGGGGCATGAATTAAGTGATATGGTCCATGGCATNAAAGTGATGTGATCCATGGCATTGTTAATTTTACATATAGCGGAAGGGTACAAAATGTGAAGAAATTAGATCCTAAACAGGGCTTTCAAAAGTGCTGGATTAGCTGTGAACAGCCTATATAAGCCCTAGTGCTGCGACACCGGTGTCCAAGTATGCACGGAAATTATCACGTGCTCACTGCGATTCCTGTCTCCTAAACTTTTTTGATGACAGCGCGTTTTAATTTAAAAAAAAAAAAGATTTTTTAATAACTCATTTGTTACATTATTAAGGTTAATTTTTTTAAACGATTGCGTAAATTTCGTTTTGCATATGGTGCCTTTAAACAGATCAGGTAATTGTCCGGTAAATAGCAAAGTTTAGGGGAAAAAAAAACCTCTAGTTTTCTGGAACTAGGCCCAATTTCATAAACGGACACACTGAGCACGTGCCCAGAGAGCGCAAGAGGTTAGGGACTCAACGTCTGAGCAGGGGAAAATGACAAAATAGAGTTAAGTTTAACACAGAACCCTGAACAAGTATTTTTATATAGTAAAGCTGCGGAATACGCTCCTGATTTGTATTTGCACGTAATATTTATAACAACAGTGAGCGAGAATGCTGGCAGATCTGAGCTCTGTACGTAGATAGGGGGTGCTGACTCATGGCGTGCCTAGGGCGCTGATGACGTCAAACTCGGTTCTGTGTGGAACTGTATTAAGGCAGGCGGCAGGCGTGAAAATAACAGCTCAACTCATGTAAAGCTCAAGACGCATAGAAAAAAAAAAATCAAAGTCTTCGTTTCGAACAACATTTAACTGGGTGCTAAAAATACGTGGTGTGGAGCAAAGCCAAATAGTAAACTCCCGATTACCCGTGTTAATTGGGACCAGAAGAAACACGAATAAGCGAATTTGTATTTAAAAAAACTGGATAATCGAATCTACTTATTTTTACTGTTAATGGAACAGTGATATTGGCTCCGCAAATCGTGATAAAACACAGTACCTATTATACATTTCGAAGCAAACACAAATAACATTCATAATATAAATGCTGAACCTAATGTTAACTTTAGCTAAAACAAGGAAAACACATTTAAAAAAAGTCTAAATTCATTAATTTCAAAGTTCGTGACGACCATAATGAATTTTACACTAACGTAAGCACTCACCTCTATCAGTAAGTGCACGCTACTTTCTCATTCAGTCTCGATAGACTGGGATGAAATGTCTTAAATTTCTATAAATCTTTAATTACTAGGAGCTTATTTAAATTTTACTGACTTAGATACAAGCAAAAATTTAAACATTCTGAAATGTTAAGTTTTTTGTAAACATTTACACACTTGCAATGAAAAAACATACAAGAAAAGTTAAACCGTGCGTTTCTTACAAAAGTCTTTGATTTTTTTTTTGTTTGGCACCGGAATTGATGTTTTCTATAGCACGTCTTATTTTTCTTAATGCGAGAATGTCGACATAGTCGGTTGGCATATTCCAACAGTTTCCCAACGTGTTCTGCTGCCTGGATGTGTGTTATTGAAGCTCGGTGTTCGTCTTCCGTTTCTTCACATTCTTCTGTTACTTCCCCTTCAACACGCACTTTTGTGACAATAGCTTCTTCATGTAAGTGTTGAAAACCTTGCTCAGCCACTCACTAATGTTGCATTCATCAACATCTTCGAACCGGACGACATTTTTCATTATGCTTGACAAACTGTGCTTAATTCTTCCTCTTCAAAACCTTTAAAATCGCTTTAAAGTGGCGGGGAAGAAATTTTTTTTAAAATCATTTTGAAGTGTAGCTACTGACCACTTTATCCCAGGCTTTATGAATACCGTGAATAGCCTCAAGAACATTAATTGTTCTCCAGAAAACCAGCACTTCTATTGCTTCATCAACCAACTGTCTCAGTAGGTTCGCTCGGTGATGCTGCTTGAATGATGCAATCACGTCTCGATCCTATGGTTGTATCAGCGACGTGCCATGTGGGAGCAAATATTTAACAAAAATCTGACAGCATGCAAGCTGGTGGCTGCGTTATAATATATTCACTTACAGGTCGGGATTTTCTTCGTGGGTTGATTTCAAAAGTGTTCAATTTACCACGAAGTAACTGTGCTCGAAGAAACTCGTGCGCACAGAGAAAAACAAGCAAGATGAAGCTACGAGAAACTAAAGTCAAATATGTATAACTGAATATAGTAATGTTCGTGTTCTGTAAAGAACATACAAGACATAAAACATAATATTTCCGGAAGTGCAACACTTTTTACCGGGAACGTGACTCCTATCTGNAAACACTTCTTACCGAGAACGTGACCCCTGTCTGCCTTGGTCGGCTCACAAACTTTCACACGATCACATTTTTCTTCAAATTACCTTCAATGTTTATTGAACTGAATTCAGTATTATACAGAATGAATGGAGATATTTGGGGGACTCTTTAACAGCGAGGTCTTGACAGCCGAAACGCCATACCCATTCTCTTATTGGTTGCGCTAGGCTTTGAAAACGGGTCTTGTATCTCATTGGCTGCTGCGTGCTGCGAAAGGTTCCCTATTGGTCGAGCGGCCGGCTGACGAGTAAGTTATGAGGCACTGATTGGCGTGCAGCTTTCAGAAACGTTGCTGGCTAACGACGCCATTTTTTTTGGCATGTGCGGCAGAAGTTCGCGGAATTAGCGTGCTTTATGGCCTAGCAGACCTGCAAGAAACCAAGAAAGTCCAGTGCTGTCCGCCCTCATCAAAAGAACCGTCACGCCACTTCATCTCTGTGTATTGATCTACTCTGTGGCTAGACTAAAATTTGACCAGGGTGAGCCTAGTAAAACTGTGGTCCAATTGCAAAAATAAATCAAAAGCACAAGTATTTGAAGTCTAGGCTGTCCTAGAAATTATTTACGAAATTTTCATGTATATCGCCATTTCTTATCGCATGTATAGACTAATGTGGTGTGATTAATTTCGCTTCGTTTGCCATTCAATAAATTGCATTACAGTCTGCACGTGAAGATTTATCACAAATATTTTAATGAAACCATTTAAATGAATACCAAAAGTAAGTTTTCAAAAGTATCTGCGACTTTCGCACAACACGAAAATAATTGGTTAAACCACAACAAATGTCCTTCATATTATTGTCCTTTTTTTTTTTTAATGCTGAAGAAAGTTACTGCGAATATATTTCTTTAAGGGTATATTTTAAAAACTGACGACGAAACCCATTATTTTTCGAACTCGCCAAAGGATTGCCATCCATTTCATTAGAGTAAATATACCGTTTATCGTACACCTGCCAAGGCTGTATGTAGTGTAGCAGTGCTATTTTACCACGAGTCCCTGGGGAAGCACACCTGCAAACAGGTTTCCTCGCGCCGCCTATGGCAATGAATATCGGTCGGCCTTCGCATTCGAGGATAATACGGACGGACGTGCACTGTTATCTTCAATGACTTCACGTACTGCAGTGCGAATACTCTGCTGGATTTTTTTTTTCTTTCCTTTTTAACGTACAGCTCAACAAACTTATCTAGAGCTCACGATTGAGCGCTGCTGTCACCTGCAGTGCGACACCACAGAGTACCTAATAATACAGAGGTGAAAGGGTGGCATAGAGTGCAAACTCCAGCCACACACACCACCAAATTGGCCTCACTGTCCAGCAATATGGCGGAACGTGTGTGGAGGATACAGATTTTGGCAGTCTTGAGATGAGGGTGACATTAGGTGAGTATGGAGTTGTGCCAGAATGCAAGGGCGGGGGAAACGGGAGACCTCCGAGAAAACCCGCCGACCAGCTGCATCGTACCGTACCACCGGCAATCGAGCCAAGTTCGTCTTGGTGGGAGATATGTGGTCAGACCATTACACCACCGCGGCACCCTAATCCAGTTGGTTGGTTGCCATCTTGAGTATAGGCCTAGTTAACCAAGACCATGACCTTGATTGAGACCTTCACTTACTACGTTGTGAAAAATCTGGATATTTTGGAACATACAATCTTGTAAAACCTACTATTCATACTGAAAAGTTATGGAAATTTAATGATGGCACTGGTATATATATGTCCCTCCCGGCTACGCCCCTGTATCACTGACATGCCATTCGCTTGATTTGTGCAGAGAAGTACCAGATACGACCCCTGTCATTCGTACAACATAAATTCATAAAACCTTTCTCAAAATTAACTCTAACATACCACAGTCTTAAAAAATTCTCAAGAATACATCAGCCTCCAAAATATACATAGCCTATTTGCAGTTGCCGCTCCGATGCATATCTGCATTTAGAAATTGCACATAAACAAATGTGTTAGTCGAAAGTATGTCATGTAACACTCACTGCTGTTGGAACTAATGGCATTCCTGAAATGAAAAAGAAAAAATAGTTTATTTCACATATAACATACATTATAGCTGTGTATCAAGGGTAAGCCACATCTAATAAGCCACATCTAATAACTTTGTTAAATTCATGAGCATTTCCTAATCATTGCCCTTTGAAAGAGACTGAATGTCTTAGTTTTAGCTGAGTTGTTTGAAAGTATTCATAAATAACAACCAATTTTTTTGTGATCTCTCTTGTTCAGACCATTGTCACGTTTCACTACAAGTGCACTGGCAAGATCTGCGAGAACATAAGGAAGGTAGGTGATCACCTTCTTCATCAGCACCTATGCCACGAAATACACACGTATAAAGGCTTTTCACAGTAAAATCAGCACTTATGAAAGGCCATGCTAAAGATCTATTTGTATGCATTTGTGTATTCTTCCAACATAGGTACATAAAATTAACAATGCCATGGCCTAATCGCTTTATTCACATGTTGGTCAAGTGGAACTGTGAAATTATTACAAAAATAAATGCTTTACCAATTTTCTAATTCTTACACTTAATGTGCACTAAAAAAAACCATTATTCACCAGTGTTTACCTGATGTTTTTATTTAAATTTTAAGGCATGGGACTGCTTTCCCTCCGTTGTTGCCAACTTTACTAGGTGCATGCAGTCAGTGTGCTCATTAAATTGTATGCAGGTAGGAGCAGTGGCAGATTTCAAAGGTTGATTTCAGAAATGCTCAATTAACAGTGAACAGGCTATACAGACATGTATCAGTCACTTACCCTGAACTCTAGCCACACACCAGCAAAATGGCATCATTGACCACAAACACATCAGAATGCATTTGTCAATCAGCGCTTGGTAACCTACGTACCAATTTACATCCCAGCCAATAGAGAATCTTTCGCAACATGCAGCAGCAATTCAGACACAAGGCTCGTTCCAAAGCTTCACGCAGCCAATCAGAGTAAGGGTATGCCTGCATAACAGGAAATGCACGAAAATTTTGCTATGTATACTTACCTATTCTGTTCCCCCTGCATTATACAGAAAGTGCACAGGTGTAGAGTGATAAGAAAGCATTTCCAGCCTTAGGTTGGCCACTGGGAAAAAACCTATTCTGTCCTTACATCATTAGTTTATAGCTTGTCATTGATGTCCATCTTCATAATTACTGGTGCAAACCTCGGTTTAAATATCCAAATGCATACATTTACAATGGGGTCAAATGACAAAATTATAAGTTGCAACAGCTGTTGTACTGCAGAAGCAATATAAAAAATTTGTCATGTTATGAAAAAAGTAAATAGTAACACTACTATCTGGTAGTCGTTAAGTAGCAGGATTTGTATGATTAACTTGAACTATGTCATTTTAGTAAAGCAGTAGCTATCTTTTCATCTTCACATTTTTTTACATTGACACTTACCTTAACTGAAACTTAACATCCTTACTGGAATTGGACACCTTGACCAAAATTTTATTCTTCATACCTGTAGTCTTAAAAAAACTCCAAATTCAAAAAAAATTGTAAACAAAAATTAAAGACCAAAATAACTGTAATTTACATAATTGTTTGAACTCATGATTGAATTTAAAAAAAAAAACTCAACACTATTTAAAATTATAAAAATTATTTGCCAAAACTTACTTACCTTTTGCTTCAGCCCAGTCAGAAAAAAAAATATATGTGGTAAAAGTGCTTTAAAATGTATACGATTCATGTAATTAAATAACTTAATGAGATCCAGATTGGAGCCCGAAAACCAAATGTTATCTTCTTCATCCAATTCAAAATACACTCTTTTGCAAAACAAAAATTGATCACCCTGAATGTGCCATTGCAGAGGCATGGAAGTAGGTACAGGTACAGAAGGATATGGTAGTGTGTATACATAAAACATCAAAATAACTCACGATGTACACTAAAATTCCATTTTGGAATTCCATAATTTTTCCGTTTTCCAGGCAGAATCTTACCCTTTTCCCTGGCCTAATTTTAGGAACACTAAAACCTTGAATACCATAGCATATTTTCCACTGCTGACAGAAGAATATTATCTCAGTGAAGTCTAATAAAAAATTACACTGCAAGATACCAAGCATGGACGACATTTTATTCAGTCCATCAATATTTCTTGCGATACAGGCTATTGACTTTACATAAGTGCCCATTACAAACACACAAATACTTTATTTGGACATACAGTCCCAATGTCAATATTCATAAACTGAAAAATTTAATTCTTAAAACATATATGCTCATAATTACATTAACCTGTATTAACACGACTAACAATTTTCGCAGGGTAGCAATTATTTATATATTCCCTGACACAGGTGAAAATTCCCTGACATTTCCCTGACTTTTCCCTGTCATATGAAATTTCCTGACTTTTCCCTGTCATATGAAATTCCCTGACTTTTCCCTGTTTTCCAGGTTTNGACTAACAATTTTCGCAGGGTAGCAATTATTTATATATTCCCTGACACAGGTGAAAATTCCCTGACATTTCCCTGTCATATGAAATTTCCTGACTTTTCCCTGTCATATGAAATTCCCTGACTTTTCCCTGTTTTCCAGGTTTNTTTCCCTGTCATATGAAATTTCCTGACTTTTCCCTGTCATATGAAATTCCCTGACTTTTCCCTGTTTTCCAGGTTTTCCCAGTGGGTGGACACCCTAAGTAGAGCATGAGGCACACAGATGTCGGATGTTGTCCTGAGAAAGATCCTGTCACAGCTTGCACAACTGACCCTCCATATCCGCTGGCCGAAGTCGCAGTCCAATCTGGTCCCAAACATTCTCGATGGCCGAGAAGTGTGGGACCTTAGTTGCCAAGGAAGCATGTTGGCATTACGAGGGCAGGCCAGAGATAAACATGGTGTGTGAGGTCGAACGTTATCTTGCTGGAAAATGGGGTTGTCAAGCAGCACCAGGAAGGGGAACGCACATGGTCGCAGAATTTCCTGGACATATTGCAGCGCCGTCAGGGTTCTTTCAATCAACATCAGTGAAGTGCAGGAATAGAATGAAATGGCACCCCACAACATGACACCTCTTGTTGGAGTGGTGTGCCGCTCTACAACGAAGTGTGGATCACGACGCTGGCCAGGATGACTCCAGACTCGAATCCTGCAGTTGTCTGTATCCAGACAGAACCGTGATTCGTCGCTGAACACCACATGTTGCCAATCCGCAAGCTGCCATACTGCACGTTCCCAGCAGAAGTTCACACGTGTTCGGCGATGCTCAGGTTGAAATGTCAGACGTCGTAAGAAACGCCATGGCAACAGATCTCACTCTGCTTGCCGCCTGGATATGGTACTGGTGGAAACCCACATGATTTCATGTACGGTCATATGGCGAGCACAGACTGTATCTAGGGTCGCGACGTAGCCACGTGGCTAGTGTTCAACACCAACACATACCTCACCTGCTCCATTGTTGGCCATGGATCACGCCAAACGTAAGTACAGGGTATAATGGCAACTTACACTTATGGAATAAGTATGACCACATGCACGTCAGGTCCAGAGTCATCCAGCGTTTATTGCAGAATAAAATAACATTGAACTCTACATGGCACTACATGAACTGAAAAGGAAATTAACCAATACATCATTTAACACAGTGGCATAAAAACACTTGCACGAGACCTTGCCTGAACCAGCATGATAATACACAAAGTTACGTAAACAACAAAAAGCCAGTAGGCAAAAAATATTAGTCAAGGGTCCTCCGAATCAATGGAAGGGCCAAGGCCGGCTGTGGGGGTGAAAAAGAAAAAGTTTTAAATGATTGCAACAGACAGAACTGAATGGCCGGCGGAAGCGGAGAGATTAGACCACGCCGGCAGTGCAGGCCCCGTCGGGTCAGTGCATGGATATTGACCATGAGGGTAGCCGTCATGAGTACAAGAACACGCACAGGAGTGCACTGCAAAGTTAATACATCAATACATACTAACTATTTATAGAACGTGCACAGGAGTACACAGCAAACAAACACAAAAAGATCCTACATGCAGACAAAACCCTTTTGCGATCCCTTATCCTCTTTGGTCGTAGCCCACTTCCGGTGCACTTGACACACGCATCACACGCCTTGCACGGCCCTGCGCCTTGTGCGTGTGCGACATGTGACAGGCTTATGGTGGCTGAGGGACGCTGTCGGATGACAAGTTGTTTCTTAGTATTAGTTCCTACAGAATGTTAATTTTATTTTCGTATCAATATCAAACTAATGTTTTATTACCTTTTTTTTTTAAAAAAATACGAGGGTTGGAGCATATCATGGTAACAATTTTTTTGTTAGAATGTGAACGTGGATCAAAATTTTGACATACACTAACGAATGTACAAATGAAAGTGTATGGAATGTATGAGTATACATTGTGCTATTTGTGTTTATGACTATAGTTGTAGCATTACAATACATATACCCACACACACATTCCCACCCTAAAGACTCTCAAATTAGTTGCCCATTGCATCCACAACACGCTGTCAACAATGTGGGAGGTGACGAATACCATCTGTCTCTCTACACGTGAATCAGGTCATCTGTTGTCACACAGTGTTCAAAATATCCTGTCATGTCACATACCTTCTACCATGCAATAGTACTTTTACTTTGGGAATGAGGTCAGTATCATATGGAGAAAGGTCCAGAAAGTCTATTACAGTCTACTAGCATTATCTTCACACCTTTTGAATCAAACCTTTGAAAATCCACTCCACATATTAAAGGTTTGTTTCCAAAATATGTTATGTATCACAAGCATTTTTTATTTCAGTTAACAAAATAGTATCTTGTTTTTGGTTAAATTGAACTTTTACTTATATTTGATCTAAACTATGTTATATAATTTAATACAGATAAAAACTGAGATAAAATAGGTGTGTTGGTAATGCTTAGTAATAAATAGTTCTCATACAAAATATTATTAAACTGAGTGCACAAAAATGCAGTGTGTTGTCCCTTTGGTGTAATTTTCTAGACTTGGATAAGCTTTGTTTGCATGAGGCAGAGGGATAGTCTGAAAGTAGTGCTTTAGCATGGCTTCGGGAAAGTTGTAAGTAACCGTGAATGAACTATACGACACGTACTGCAGTACCTGGCATCATCCACAGCGCTAGAGTAGCCACAGTAGTGCTGAGCCATGCCTTCCTTGAGTCACATGCACCAAAGACGGTAAGAATTAGCACCGTTGAAACCAGGACAACTGCATTACTGTCCAGGTTCCAGCACAGGCTACTTCACCTGCCGGTGCCCTCGAGACTTCCAACTAGCTGACGAGGACCCACAAGGAAGGACCTGGCAGAGGTGTTCCCACCAAAATCCATCCTAACACCACCAGAGTAAGATTCATTCTTTCCAGCAATGTCATTTGCAATAGGGATGTTCAATTATGATTCAATTAGTACAGTTGTAATTGACTATTTCATTGCAATTAATCAATGTTATAGAAATTATTGTTATTCTTTTAATTAGTGAGCCTATTAATTTCATTCTTTTTTTATACGTGGCAGTGCCTGTACAATAACAATTTTTGTTTGAATCAGCTAACTGTTGGCTTTGTGAACAGTAGCCGAATTAACCCACATGTAGCTTAATTTTAGGTAGCAGAACTGGTTTTGCCAGATATCAAAATTTAGTCAAACTGAGGTTTTATATAGTGTCTGTGAGCAGGTCCACTTATTTCTTTCCTCTCTGGGGGAACAAAGATACCAACAAGAATTAATAATTGTTATTTTTAATTTTTAAATGCACACGGCCCATTTTCTGTTAAACTTGTATAAATTATTTTATTTTTCCTTACGTTTCATTTTAAAACAACAGATGAATTGGTTAAGTGTGTAATTGATTATTCGGAACCGATTAATCAGCTTCATTAATTGTATCCTTCTAATTTCATTGACAGGTAAGTGATTATTTTGTTTAGATTCCCAACCCTAATCAGCAATGACATCAGTTCTTCAGGAGCCCTGCCTCCTGGCCCAATGCTGCGGGCAACTGGTAAGGCAAAGTGCGCATGCCAAATTCCCTCCCAGTGAAGGGTGGGAACACATCACACATGGGCAGAGTCTGACACCAGTTTAGTTGGCATCGGAGCCATATATAGGCTGTTCATGGTAAAATAAGCACTTTTGAAAGCCCTGTTTAAGATCTACTTGTATGCACATTGTGTATCCTTCCATCAATTAACGTATAAAATTAACATTACCATGTGATTGATCACTTTTATCGTGAGTCGGTCAAAGGCAACTATAAAATTTTAGAAAAGTAAATATTTTACAAATGTTGTCATTGTTACATTTATATGCATTTAAAAAAAACATATTTTAGTATTAACAAATGTTTATTTAACACNGGCAACTATAAAATTTTAGAAAAGTAAATATTTTACAAATGTTGTCATTGTTACATTTATATGCATTTAAAAAAAAACATATTTTAGTATTAACAAATGTTTATTTAACGCTTATAATTTAACGTTAACACATGGAACTACTTTTTCTCCGTCACAGCCAACTTTACTGGGCATGTGACAGTCAGTGTGCCCGTTAAAATATATGCAGATAGGGGTAGTGGCATTTTTCAAAGGTTGATTACAAAAGTGCTAACTTTGCAGTGAACAGTCTTTATCCATTGGTATGTGTGAGGATTGGACACAGCCTCGTTAGGGACCAATACCACATTCCCGTTACCAAAGGTGAGCGCAGGGGTGGGGGGAATGCACAGGGTGCAGTTGCACCCCTATTGCATCATGTCATTAGGAACATAACAAATAATCTGGTCAATTTCATATTTTCACTGGACAGTCTGCATGTTTGAAGCAGACACTAAATTAAAAATATATTTAATATAGTGTAGACTATTTGAGATTAATATGTTAAAATATATTATCATGTCATACAATTTTTGATATTTTAGAATTTTTGATTTTTTTTTATTACCCACGTTTTACCAGGAATTGACAACTTTTTCCTAGTATTTGATTTCTTGGGTATTGCTTTTTTTTTTTTTTTAAGCTCCAGGGGTATGTTTGGTCAGTTTTATTTTTAGTTCAGGTTTCAAGGAATTTTAGTTTTGTTTTCACAGTGTAGAGTTCGAATGTAAACAGTATCTTGGATTTTACTTTGGTTTCCCTAGTTTGTCTAAATTTTCATTTATGAGTCGATTTTATAGCCAAACGGCTGAAGTCAGGTTTGCTTTGACTCAACCAAGTTTTGGCAGATGTGCAGGCCAGCTACGGACCTTGCTGGGCTGGATTTCTGTCCAGCCGACAGATGCTGCAGATGTACGTGCACATCAGCGTTGGCTGACCGGATGTGTGAGTTCAGTCCGGGTGGCTGGAGTGCAGTGTACGCTCTGGTTTTAGCTGAGCAGCTTGGCTGTAGTGTGTGAGCTTGTAGGCACCCCACAGCGGGAGGGGGGGGGCAAGAGGACGTGGTAAGGTAGGCAGCCAATGGGAGCAGCGGGTGAGACGTGCACTTAGGAATGTGCTGACAGCATGGTGTGGGGACGTGCACCCTGCAGTGAGCATCACTGTCAGTTGCTTCTTCTACGATGGGCCGCCTAACAGTGAAAACGTGATTTTATGGTGCTCTAGCTGAGAAGTGTAAAGCTGGAAGAGCCCTGGAGGGAAGCATCAAGATGCAGGCTCCAGTTAAGTAGCATTTTTTGGGTTTGTATGAGTTAGTCTTGTAGCTGTTGGGGCCAGAGCATCTCAGCCGGTAGGATTATTGGATAAATAAGTAAGTAAATTAAGCTTAGATGTTAAGACATATAGGCGAATCAAGTATTATTAAAAGAGGATTTAAATGATATGAAATCAATAGTCTAATTTTTGAGAAATAAGTCGTATTTTCTTGGGACGAGTTGACACTTAAGTGATGAGACGAGTCAAATATTTACAAGTGAATACAGTATCCGGGCCTAGCAATTTTTGAGGAATAAATGAATTTCTAATATATGTTGAGTCGTATGGTGTCGGGGCAGACTCCATCATTTGAGCAGATTTCATTTTGTTTTAAGTTGTCTGCAGCCTAAATTTATAGTTAGAGTTGTTTGTAGCAAACACACAACTGTTCTCCGAAGTAATGTAAAGTAATACTGAAAGTTATATTTTTTTTCTTTTAAAAGACTATAAGACATGTAATTTCTATTTTGAAAACTACTGAATAGTAATGGTACCATGAAAAAAAATTTTGGTTCATTATTTCATGGACAGAAAGTGAGTCTTTAAGATACGTTTATTTTTAAGTCACTAAAATGCCCAAAAAGTGAGATTTTGCAGCAGCAGCTCCTTTGTTTAGCCGCTCATGATCACTCTAATATTTGTATTTAATTATTTTAATTTTAGTAATCTGCAATTAATTTAGCCAGAAGTGAACAGTAAATAGTGTTTTCCTACACCAAATCTTGGTACTCATACCGAAATAATTTTCCTTTTACAGTTTTTGTCTGTTAGTACTCTATGAAGTATGATATGAGTTATGTTTACTAGAGATAAGAATCATTGATAGTTTGGGTACTCGTTAAATAAGCCCAGTGGTGGATGCCTCTATGACCCCTCTTTGTTTGAGCCCACTTTTTCTTTCTTACTGTCCTTTGCTTCTTTCTTACTTCTTAATCTTTTTCCTCTCCTACTCTTCCTCTATGCCTCCTCCCTTCCCCAATCCTGTTGTAGCACTATTAATACTTTACTTTTTTTAATTTCATTTTTATGAAAGTGGAAATGAGGTGGATTTTCGTTTTGCTGTTTGCACCCCCATTACCTACCACTGTGTATGTCTATGCCTATTACCCTCTCCCACCCTACTCGGGAAAGGCTGCTAACTGAGCTAACACTATCATAATTCAGTCACTTGTAAGTTGACACATCATGGTTTTAAAATGTATAACAATTTATTTTAAAAAGTTCAAGAAAATTAATTGATAATTCCAATGTTAGTGAGTAATAATTACAGAAAATTCACTGCTTTCCTTCACCTCACAACCTGGTGTGGTCCATTCACTGGGCCTCCAAGACTACGAGAACTATGTAGCATGAGGGGTACATCACAGGAAATTAAAATTATACCATGGCAAAACTATGTACACACACACAATGTAGGAACTCATTCCAACTAATTTTTAGTAGCTTATAAAGAACTTTATACATTGCTATACACACATTTTAANTCCAATGTTAGTGAGTAATAATTACAGAAAATTCACTGCTTTCCTTCACCTCACAACCTGGTGTGGTCCATTCACTAGGCCTTCAAGACTACGAGAACTATGTAGCATGAGGGGTACATCACAGGAAATTAAAATTATACCATGGCAAAACTATGTACACACACACAATGTAGGAACTCATTCCAACTAATTTTTAATAGCTTATAAAGAACTTTATACATTGCTATACACACATTTTAACCACTACATAAAAGATGATGAGGTCATCCAGTTTACAATACTGCCCTTCAGACCTTCATATATGAAATTGTAAACAAAGTTAATGTACACTCTAACACTTATCCAGTATAATTTACTACCGTATTTGAAATGAAACCAAAAACAGGTATGGGAAAATATAGGTAAATATAAGAAAAAAATAGGTGTGGATATCAGTAAAATAAACTTTTCTTTGGTTTTGAATGCTGTTAACAATGTTTGCAAACATCAGGGCAGAAAAAAAATAAGTTTTATGAAAATCCTTTTAATTAGTGGCAGTAGAAAAATACTTTTAGATATATTTTAAAGAAAATTAAAATGAAATTAAATATCTACCACTTTTATATTTATAAGCTGAGTTATGTTTTGCCTTGACTTCTGATTAAAATACTACTTGATAGACTGAATCTTTCATTCCTTTTGTAGGACTTTATTTCAAGGAATTATTAGTCAATATGCTTGTTCTGTCATTTAGAGTAGAGCCTGCACAATATGTAGTTATTCCACCACCTTAGCTCTAGTTTAAACATGTTTTATACCTGCGGCTACAATTCTTTAGTAAGCAAACTGCTCAGCAGATGTCACTGTTAAGAAAAATATGTTCAGCTGTAGCCGGTCCATCTGAAACAACACATATTGGATATTAGCATCAGATTCTGCTGTATGTACTCTCTTTTAACAAAATGACAATTACGGTACAGCAAAACCTTCGATTATAAAAAATAACATGGCGCCGGTTGCTCTGGATTACGGAAAGTTTGGATATAGAAGACAATCGTTAAAAAACAGCCAAATTGACACAAATAGTTTTATTACTGGTATACAATTATGCCAATAAACTTTAAACACTGCAAATTAAAATAAAATAATTGCAGTATGAAAACATAATTAACAGTAAAGTAGTCAACCTTTTAAAAACATTACCTATGAATAAATTACATACTGGAACACAGGCACACAGATAAATTAGCAGCAATTTAATAAAAAATAGTTTTAAGTCTTGAAGAATTGCAATTTTAATGTTTGAATTCATGGCTACCTCAGCATTTCTTGTTTTATACACTTAAGGAACCCACCTACCTGCATCAATTTTCTCTTTTTTTGGCTGAGAAGCACAGGAGCTATTAGGGTTCAACTGCCATGCACATAAAGTGCACCATCGCCACTAAGAGCAAAAAATCTAGTGAAGCCCCGGGTGGAGGTGCTAAGAGCGCTCGTGTTGCAAGGAGCCTCGATAAAGTGCGGGAGGGATATCAGCAGATAACCGAGAAGGCTCTTCCTGTACACTTAGTTCAAAATGCAAGATACCGTCAGTACCAGCCGGGAAGTATGCGAGGTTTACGTTAGACAAAAGCATAGTGTATACATTATTGTTGAATATTACTTCCAGGAACCATTTTATTTCTTGATTAATAACTTGCTTCTTTCCATTAGGAATAACAGCTTTTTTTAAATTTTTTAAACTTGAATCCCATTGCTTTAGTTAATTTTTGCAAAGTTTCCCTACTACTCCTGAAATCAATTTCTTTTGCCAACACTGCCCACAAGTTCTTTAGTGTCTGTATTGTTTATTTTTATTACGTAAAACTATTTCACTTTTCTTTGCACCACTCCCGCAACAAATGAATGGAACTGAATTCTTCTGTCTGCAGTTTTGCTCTACTTACCAGGAGTAGACAATTTTGTTCCTCTGATAGAAACTACTGCCTTCTTTATGAATATTTTTAATAAAAGCTTCTGTTTTCTTGCACACTGAATAATAGGAATCATCACATTACAACCTTCCTTTTCTTTATTGCAAAACTGAATTACACTTCTAAAAATTTATCTAGCTTCGCTGTGCACAGGTCTATTGCTTTTACGTTTTTCAGACATTGCAAATATTACAATAGGTAAATAAAACATCCCGGTGCACACAAACACAAGTTAATTACAAAAAGCTGCTGATATAGCAAAGACAACAAATAAGTATATTGCAAGTCACACTACGACATACAATGGCGGTAAAACTTATAACTTGTTGGTAAATGCGCGTGACACAAAACTGGATTGAAATCCCACCAAACACAAGTAGCTACAACTGTTAACACCACTTCTCAATTGACGTGACTGTAAGCACAGGTAGTAGATAAAGTTGCCTACTCGCTATTGGCTGGAAGGAGACGAGGCAGACGGCAGTACAGGGAGGGACGGTATGTGTGAGAGAAAAGGAAAACGTTAGTTCACATTTTCCTCGGGACTTCACTAAAGTTTGTCGTGCTGTAGCGCGCAGTGTTCTCGTAGTGCTGTGCGTACCTATGGGACTTTCAGCGGTAACACTATAATTTTATTAATGGGAAGTCTGTAACAAAGTTCAATACAGGCACCTATCATAGTTTGGCACGTGTCTGGCTGAGATACGGCAGTATTTGAAAAAGTAGTTTTTAACTATATTGGAGGGCTCCAAAACAATATTTACAGCATGGGTGGTAACATTAAAGTACCATTCCTTCCTCGTCTGGGGTATTATGTCTTTTTGTAGGTATACATACTAGAGGCGCATTTAATATTTTTGTCAAAAAACTAGGATTTAAAACACTGCAATACAGTTCAAGCGCCAGGCAGGTGGAACCCTTAAAGAGCACTAATTTGCATTTCATGAACACATTTATTTTTCTAAAAATTCCACTGTTTCACTTGGATGATACATGAATAGTGTGCGACAGTCCACGGCAATGCCATGTAAAGACAAGTACATCATAAGCAGGGCTTTCAAAAGTGCTCAGTTAACTGTGAAGAGCCTGTGTATAGTAACGCCCACTACGGACTAACGTAGACTAAGACAATAGAGCAGGGAGTTGTTGTCAGCATGAGTCAACAACTTTCCACACTTCCCACCTCTAATCACCAGTGCTGTCTTTCACTCCTCACGGTACAGTCCAACTCAATAACATAGTTCACTACTCCCTGGCATAAAAATATTGATTTGTATTACACATTAAAAAACAACTTCCTTTCCGGAAACTGGGTCAGATATCAGAGGGTTTGGATATTAGGGGGCCGGGTGTGAGAGGTTGCACCATACTGCATTTTGGCATATATCTAAATAAAATCTCCATTAAGTGGCAATGAAAAGGAAGAAATGTTTTAGTTTGGGACACGCAATTAGCTGAGTGGTTAAACATCCTTCCTCATCGTAGATTGCCAGTTTCCCACTTCACTTCACTCCACTTCTAATTATGCAGACTAAGGATCTACAAAATACTATATGATTAAAACATAAATAACGTGTTTCATTGCATAAGTACTCACTCATTTGGAACCACTCATCCTCCACACCAGCGTCCACTCTTGCAGAGGCGAGAGCATTCCTTCCCGCAAGAAATACATCATAACTCATATAGAAGGGTAGTTCACCTGTTGCTTCATGACAAAAAGAAACAATGCACAGCGATATTACAGGAAACAATAAAATAACTTACTTTTTTGCATGTAAAGTGTATATATTAATATGGTGAAAAATTTAAGTATGACAGTTATCAAAATAAATGTGAATATATAGTAATGAGAAAAGCTGCCACAAAATGTGACAAGTAACATTTTAATTTTTTTCAAATTAAATTAAAAGTGAAAAAAATCTTTTGTCAAAAATTTTATGTTGAATTCCTCTATATAAATTTGGTAAAATAAGAGAGATATTGTTGTGGCAACGTAAAATCTCATGACTAGTCATCAATAACTTCTGCAATATTAAATTTAATTAAACCAGTATTTTAAACAATTCCAATATTATTTCACTTTAGTTTTAAAACATACACAGGACAGTTTCATATTGATGAGAGGGTTTTAGGGGGATCATGTCCTCTATGACCACCATCTGGATCTGCTCTTCATCACATGCTCAGTATAATAGCACATGACAAGGTTTACAAACAAATGAACTATATACACTTAAAATTCAATAACACAAACTCAGTGGCTGCAGATCTTTGTACTAATATTAAGATTGCTATGCAATCTATCTGAAACTTTATTCATTTATTTAATGTTTTGCAAGTGCAACTGAACAATGACAAGGCCTTAGTAAGGGAACACTATTCTTTCGGAAATTGGGAAGGAACCATCCCAGCATTCGCCTGGAGTGATTTTGGAAACCCTGGATCAAGATGGCCAGACCGTGAATCGAACTTGGGTCCTCCTGATTGCGAGTTGAGTGTTTTTTCCACTGTGCTACCTCAATCAGTTAATATTTATAAAATGTAAAAATATTCCCCGTAAATGCATGTACTCACATATAGGTAGCACTGAGATCCACCAAGCTCGTATATGCAGTATACACCAACTCCTTCCATGTTTGATCCTTGCCAGCTGTTCTGAATGGCTCCACACGTTCTAGAAGTGTCTTGCAACATACCATCGCTGCCTTTAGAATGAGGGAGAGAAAAAACTCAGTTACTTATTTCCCAGTAACTGGCAGAAAACAAGTTCACAATAACTGTTTACATTACGACAAACAATATTTCATATGGCAGAAATAGGCCTATAGGCTAGTAATTTACATTTTTAAAAGGATACAGAAAAAAACAAGTATTCACACAGGGCTGGTACTTGACGGACACACACAAACAAAGTCAAACAAACTAATTTTCAATTTGAATGTGCTGCTGTCACCCCTCATGGAGCTGCTGTCACCCCTCATGGAGCTGCTGTCACCCCTCATGGAGCTGCTGTCACCCCTCATGGA